>VCCN01004469.1:2992744-3003017 GCA_006491835.1 Architeuthis dux | reverse complement strand
TTCCAAACATGCACCCTTGGAACTGCCCTAGTTAAAACTAAGGACTGTTTAGCCAAGAAATATTCAGGTGAACAAGCGTGTGTGGGTACCAATTACCTCAGCCTACCACAAACGACCTTCATAGTATGTGTAATAGTGTGATTTTTTGAAAAAAAATCTCTTTTTTTTTCTTATTTTTTAAAGCATATTTTTGTGGTAACGCACATTATATAGTAGGGAATAATGGTATGTACTATTAGGTAATAACTTGCTTCTTGAAACAATTCTTGATAAACAGCCAACTCCACCAGTATCATTAAGTAGATACTGCGAATCCCTTGGGGGGGTAATTTGAGGTTTTTCTATTACTTTTTTGTACTTAATTGTTCTTTTTAATGAAAATATAGTTTACTTAAATGTTTTATTAATTTGTTCAATTTTGCTTGTGGGTAATGAGCATTACTACAATTACAGAAAGGGATTATCCCACCTAAAAGTTTGGGAACCATGGAACTAGAACTAAATATCATACAAGTTTTTGTAATCATAGACTGTTTTTAATCATTACCTCTAATATTTTGATACTCTTACATATTGATTTTGAAAGGTTAATTCGTTGTAAACTCTATTTCCTATTTTGATTGTAATCAGGTGAGATTATTTCTGCCTTGGTACAATTAGGTATTCAGTTTCTGTATAGTTAAGTGATTTCGTTAAATAGCATCTGCTTAGTTTATTGCTTCCAGGATATTCAAAGCTGTAATAGTAGAGAGTTTAAATAAACTAACAATTGAATAGAGATGAAACTTGAGCCTAAAATAGATTAAGTTACAAATAACAATAAAAATATAATTAGCCATTATTTTTAATCTGATTAAATAATCTTAAGCTCGATGTCAAGTCACTTCCTATATATAGAATATACATGCAAATAAATAAGGGAAACTACTTTATAATCAGCAGTTAATATACCTGGTGTTATTCCCCGTTGACAAATCGGATCATTATAATATAGACCCCCATACTCTTATTAAGTTTCAAATTGAACTGAAATTGCTTCAAGTTACTAACAAAAATCTCCATGTTTTTGCTGTGTTACATTAACAAAAGAAAGACTGCTTGTAATGTAACTATTAGCTATCTTAACCTTAATAAAGGAGATGGGGATTGCTGTTACTTTTTCAGTACTCTTATATTTTTACTTCTGATAATCTTTATTTCATATTTATTTTCTGTGTGCAGCTTTTCTTAACTTTACCTGAAATGTACATTTTTCCATAATATTTATTTTCAAATATGTCAAATGTAACATTTTGATTAGTTTTAAATATTCTGCCAAACTATTTTCTTATCTAATACTCTTCTTTTCTCTCTCTTTCTCTTTCTTCTTTTTTTTTTTTTTTAGTGAATTAAACTAAGTTTTTAAAAAATCATGGGCTATAATTAGGGTACAGTTTGTGTCAAATTTATATAAGATTTGTGATTATGTTTTGTTTTTTTGTTTTTAGCCAGTTCTTTTTACTGATTTTGTTGAATCTATAACTTGATTTCTATATTAATAGGTATCCTACTATAATTCACCAAATGTCTGTATGTGTTTATGATAATAATGATCTGATTTCCATCTATCTAGCGGTATGATACTAAAAGTCTGATTACATTTAATTGTATATGACCTAAGTAGCTGAAATGGTACACTGTAGCCAGGTATTGATTTACGGTACCCCTAAAAAAAAGTTTTGATGTCCTATTGGGGCCAAAGGCCCCATTTAGGTCTTTTGCAGGAACAAACTGAAAATTCTGCCCGTATGGTGGGTTTTCAGCTAGTAGAGAGAATTGAAAATCCTTTGTCTCTGAAAGAACTTACACTTGTTCCTACTTACTATACAGGATGGGTGAAAAGAAACTCTCTATTGGTAATAGCCTTATTTTTTATTGGTCGATTGTAGTCAAACCAGCTTAACTTTACAATGGTAGAATTTACCTGCTGTGTTAAAGTTCAATGTAGGCAATAGCTTTGTCCACCAATTTCTGGTATGGCTTTGATAGACCTTTGCAGGAAGTCTAGCATTATATTGGCCATAACATGTCGAATGTGCTCCTCCAGTTGATCCAGAGTTTGATGCGGTACAACCCCCTCCTTTGCCCACCCCAACAATGTAGCCAGTCCATTTTTTGTCATACATAGAATGTAGTATTTTGAGTTAATTATTTATTTAACAATTGGATCTAAGTAAAAAGGGTAATGTCCATTATGTATAGATTGTAAGCTTAATTCAGTAGACCGTCCATGATTCTGTTGTTATATAAGAGCAAAATGCTTAATTCCTGTTGAACAACTGAACCAGAGAAACAATGGGAGTCGGTTCTATATATTGATTATCCATTGAAAGAAAGCTGCTATTATGTTGAAAAATATTTCAGAAGGTCTCCAAATAGAAAAATAGGTTGTGTAGGAGATGATGCATGAAGATGAAGATTTGTTCTCATTTTTTTTTCCTTCTCTCTTTGGAAGGATTAGACCCATCTGTTACCACATTTTTCCAAGTGTGAACATTTAATATCAATTATAGATGATGACCGTGAACCATCACACCTGTGGCGGTAGATTAATTGACAATCTCACATATTCTCAAGAACTTAGTAAACTACTTCTGCTTCATCTTGGAGTCCTGTTCTAGATGGATTTGTGATTATATTCATAATTATTTTATTGGCAGTAAATTTTCAGTATACCTGTATTATTAACAGAAATGACTATTTGAGCATTATAATGGAATTTACCCAAGCAAATTAGGATTGATTACATTTATATAGCTAATTAATGAAACTAAACCATATATATTTCCAAATGTTAACAAAATTCAGATAGTCCCAATATTGAAAATTAGATATGTAAAAAATAATATATATATATATTTTAGCAACTTTTGATTTTTACTGTTTTTCTGTTGATCAGTATAGCTTTGTTGTAAATAAGTTTATATTTCTGTTGTATTGTTTCACTAAAATGATAAAACTTTGCAAAAGTATCAGTTGATGAAATTAAGTATTTACAAATAATGTTGGTTTCCAGCTATATACAGATTTGGTTGATGCAAAAGTTTCTAGCGTTTTTTGGACAACTATAACATTTTATATAGTCTCTGATTCAGATTTTACCATTGGCTGATTTTGAAAATGGTATTTTCATGGTGTTATAGATTTTTGACTATATTTTAATATACAGGCCCATAACAAGCGGGAATGAGAATAAAACAAAATATCAAAGTAAGAATAAACCATTTTGAAATGAATTATGCAATTATTAACGATTTTTACATCTGAAATAGACGAAAATTGCAGAATTTCCAAGATTTTTCCTTAGTGCCAAACCAAGGAAAAATCTTGGCAATTCTTTGTCTTTCCCAAACATGTTTCTCTTGGTATGGACCTGTAATATAATATTAAACTGAAACTTTGTCATTTGCTTGCATTAACATCCTAATTCTTATTTTGGAAAATAAATACTGTATTTCACCATAGATAACCCTCTCCCTCCCCATTGAGCTTCAGTTTGAATGAAAAATGCATTATCCTGTGTATACAATTACATATAACAATTATGTTCCCATAGATAATACGCACCTGGATTTTTTTCAACTCAAAATTTGGGGGTGGGTGCGGATTATACATGGTGAAATACGGTAAATATTTATTGAATTTCTGTAATGATTCACTAGTATTAAATAACCCTGATTTTAATTTATTGCTCAATTTTGTCTAAATAATTAGGATTCTACATTTACGCACAAACATTAATATCTAAGCAACTCTTTCCCTTGAACCGTAAAGGGATTTGCATCTTTTCAGTATGTAGTGGGTTTTTTTCTCCTTTCTTTTTTTTTTTTTTTTTTTTTTTTTTTTTTTTGCATGAATACGACTTCATTTGGTACAAAACTCAGTCTGCTTTTTCACTTCCACTCTTCTTAATTCATTTAGCTCCCTTCAATGTTTTTCTTGTAATTGCTAAGTTCCCCACCCACCAATCTGCTAATGTGTTGGTGATACTTAATATCAACTTTCTATTAATGCTTTCTGATAACTTAACATCAAACTAGAAGTAGTAATTTTTATTGGTATTTTTAGTGCTGCAACTTCATTTCCGCAAAAGCTAAGTTCTACTTTGAATGAACCAGCACTTGTTAGCCTCTCATTTGCAATTCATAGTGAGATCTTATCAAATCCAGAATCTTTTGTATGATGCCAGAGAAAGAAATCTCTTTTGTCATTTCCAAAATGCTATTCCATTAGTCTATTCTGAACTGTGGGTTATACAAGGTCTGTCCAGTAATTATCCAGTCATTTAATATTAATGAAAAAATAGCCTCCTTAGGGCCTTAGTCCTCTTCAAAGTACTCCATTTGGGACGTCACACACATATCCCAGTATCCCTTCCACTTTTCAAAACAGTCTGCAAAGTCCTCTCTTGGGATCGCCATCAGCTGCCTTACTGTGTTCTCCTTAATCTTGTCCATGGTCTGAAATCTCTTTGGGGGGAAAGCCAGAAGTTGCAGGGAGTCAAATCTGTAGGGGGAGCTGATGAGATCTTTTTTAAAAAAAGAACTTGCATGATACTTTGTGAATGCAACAGTCACACACTATGGCATCTCACTACCAACTGAGTAACCCCACTGGAGAGTGTATGTTCAGGTGTGTGTAGTAAGGTCCTCTCCGGTTGCAAAGTTACATCAAGGCTGTGCAACCAGTTCTCAAGGTATTCAAAATGGCTTGCTACTTTCCAGACAGATGTAAATAAAATCAAAAGTTTAATTTGCTTCAGCATTAGGGAACAACAAACTTCTCAGATGTTGTCTTATACTCTTGATTACTTCCTTTAAATACAGTCAACATCCTTTTTGTTAGATTGCCTAATAAAAATGCTAAAATGAAAATGTAATAATACTTTAAAAATTATGAGTTACACCGTAACACAAAACTGATATTGCTGAGTATGTGCATTTATCTCTAATAAATACTAATTATTCAAACTGCTACTATTATAAGAATTACAATTATTGAATCACTGTAGCCACAATCACTGACCCGACCAAACAATCAGCCAAGTGGTGAGATATATTTCCCTTTTTAATCAGTTATTTTTGTTGTGTCAACACTACCAGACACACCATTTGGCCTAGAACCTTGCAAATTGGATGTGTACTCCACTGGACATCTTGTAAAAACTTTTTTTTAAAAATTTATTTTAAAATTTTTTTTTATTCTTGTGTCAGAGCTAATGGACACGCCTTTTGGTGTATGTAGAACCTTGCAATTGTGCACGAGTAGACACTTTTAAACATTGTTTTTTTTTCTTTAGATGAAATAGTAGCAGTGACATACACACACGCACTTTTTCCTATTTTCCAGCAGGCCAAATCAGTTGACTAATATTTTTATCATTTATTTTTTTTCATTAGATGAGGTATTGCAAAGTTGGGGTCAGAACATCTCCAGGGGTGCCATGAAGATTATTGGGGGTTGCAGAAATATTTTAAAATCTTTTTTTAAAGAATATTTAAAAAAATTTTTTTTAATTTGAAAAACTGCTTTTTTGTGAAAAGAATTAGGGGGGTTGACTCTTGTATAATTGTGTCAGCGCACTGGGACATCCTATGTTGATGCACTTGATGGCTGGTATAGTACTATTTTAGTCATGCAATACTCTGTTAGCTAAATATGACATCACATTTTGTGAGTTTTTTGTTCCTTAATTCATTATTTTCCAGAATTTTTAAAAGATATTATTTTATATATGTGTGTGTGTGTGTATATACACACACTATCATCATCTTAAAATATTGATGCAACTGAACTAGGTAATTGTGCATATTAATTTTCTGGCTTTAACAATTTCTTGTTCATTATTTGAAATTTAGGGATTCCCAAAGATTCAGCCTTAAACCTTGAGCTTGACCTAAACGTTGTTAAAGATAATAGAAAGTCAGAAGGATTCATAAATATAAAAATATCTGAACAGAAGTGATACGATGCTCAGCAGTCTGTTACTAATATGAAACCAGAGAAACATGAACAGCAATGCTATTAGATGTCACTTGATGATAACCGAAAAATTACACCATTCTGATTACATTTCATGCATAAATTGTTTTTATATTTGCCAACTTACAGGAACAATGTTTATTTTATGAGAATATGATCAATATTCTCTATTGGATGTATTCATTACAAATACACTATAACTAAATTTTATTTTTACAAACAGATTTTCTAGAAACTATCCTTAATAGGATTTTCAGTAGTAGTTTTTGACTATTTCCAATCTAGTATTTCCCAATATATACTATTATTTGTAATCGTATTGGTCAGGATTGAGAGTGAGGTGTAGAAATACCATACATTTCCTTTCCACTCAGCGAGTCAAAACTGCACCTTGTGAACAGATCTGGGTGGAATTTTAAGGTTAACTTGTTTGTGATTTTAAAACTGGTTTGTTCACTAAAATGAATAATGAAACAATGCTACTTCACATTGCTGATGTAACAAGCTAAGACATCAGATGAAATGATAATGCTGAAGTTTGTGGTGGCCTCTCAGTGAGAGATGAAGTGATCTCTGATGAATGGGAAGACTAAATTAAGACTGACAGGACAAAGAAAAGGGGAATGCTATTTATTTGGGCAGACCAGCCCTGAGACAGCAGAAGAGATACAGAGACCACATTCACCATGGCTAACTTGTCATTCACACATTTTCTTACTGTTCGCTCCAGCACTGTTTCGCCTTTTAAAAATAAGGGCTCTCTGTCTCTTGTCACACTGGTCACTTCTGGGTGAGTGTAGCACAGATATTGTTAAGTGGATACTGTGAATTGATTTACTGATCCAATGTACCGTAAACCTAATTTTGACCTGGTTTAGCACCATAATCTCTCATGCAGTACTTCTGCATGGATGAAGTTTTCCAAGTTAAGACTTAAATATTAAGTAACAAAAGATGGGATCTGTGCAGTGAGATCTGCCCCTATCTATTGGTGTTTCTGATGACTAGTAAATTTTGTTTGGAGCAAATATAACTTGGTTAAAGAAAATGATGTGGTGCTGTTTTGCATTTATTACACTGGAGGACAGTATAGCTTGTAAGCAAATGGCTGAGTTGAATAAAACTTAGACTCTATTAGATTTAAAGCTTTAATGATAATACCTTGTTTTTTTTTTTTTTTCTTCTCTCTTCTCTAAACTTTTGAACCTCGTCCTGTTATCCTTTTGGGTTTCTGTTGGGTACTCCCACTAATACTGTGATATCACCTCCTACCACTTCTCATTCAGTGGAGTGCCAAGTCTTGCTTGGTGCTAGGGGCATATTGTTTCAATCTGCTCACATCGCTTGAAATAGACATGTTTTTCTGATGTGTCTTAAAAATGGTTAGTTCAGAAATCGGGCAAAATATCAATTTGAAATTTTTCGTGAAATTTAACAAAATTGAAGAAAGCCACATGCTAGTGTATTTGAGTGGCACAAGTGATTTTGTGAAGGTCGCGAGGATGTCGAAGATAATGAACATTATGGAAGCCAATGCCATGTCATGTCAAGAACCAGTGAGAATGATAACAAATCGTGATCAATGATCAATGGCTTGGCATCAAAATGATTACAGAAATGCTCTCCATCAATAAAGAGATGATTCTTCACGTGGTTTGCATATGGTTGCTGTGGTTTGACTTACATAAGCCCAATCTTGGTATTTACTAGCCACACCTCGTATAGTGTTGTGGCTGGTTAAGAATAGGCTGCCTGAAATTGGCTCTGAAAACCCAATCCGGTTCTAGATTTCAAATGTTTACCATATGTACAAATGTGGCAATATTTTCTGTCAGCACATGCAACACATTTTCCTGATTTATTGGTTCTAAAAATGAATTGTCTGCTGTTTTTTGCTGGATCTACTAAATATTCTCCTTCACACAGTAAATGAGTCTTAAGGGATGTAATCTGGCCTGCCAGTTTTAGCATTGTGTGTATTTTCTAGTAGACTTTTCTTGTTCTTTTTGTTATAATGCTCCACAATGTCATACTTCATGAAAAATTATTACTTGAATTTGCTTACTTTACTTGCTTACCTTTGACAAGGCAATCCTGTATATTTTCCTATAACTCATTCATTGACAGATCTAATGCTTACACACATCCATTTATAATCTATTTACTGTGTATGTGTGAAATATGACTTCTTCTCAAAACCCTCCCACGTCAAACTCATCTTTTTGGGTATCCTTCCCTGTGTGTCTAATGTTAAAAAAAGCAAAAAAATAGTTAGATGAAGGAGTGATAAGGCACACTACACTTTAGTTCTTCTTTTTTTCCTTTTTTCTAGAGAACCGTTTGTGGTGCTTAGAAAGTGATGCAAACTCGTCATCACTTTTTCTGTTTGTTTTTTTTAAAGATTTTTTTTTTTTTAAGCTTGATATGGTTTGATACCATTCATGGAGTTCAAAATGGTCACAATATTCTTGATGGCTGTCATGCTGTAACAGATTGCACTCCCAAATCCTATGTGTATTTATGCATAATTAAGTAAACAAGGGAAAATCACCCAAGTATGGTCAAATTGCGTTGGACACACTGGTTCTCGTAAGATCACTGAAGTTAAGCAACGTCAATCCTGGTCATTATCTAGATGCGTGACTGTCTGGGGAATACCAAGTGCCATAAACCAGGGATAGGGGTGGGTGCGACTCCTATCTGAAAGGATAGTAGTGATAAGAGGAGCCTTCGGGTTGCCTCCGACTACAACAGTCGACTGCTAGTAAGACGGCCAGTCAATCCCCCAAATAACAAAAAGATGTGGGGTTGAGACTAATTCATATGTATAATTACTATGGGAATCAGCTTGTCTAGACTAGATTGACACTTTTTTTCATAAAAATTGATGATCTTGAAAATATCAAGTATTCAGTATAAGTTCCACTCGTTTACTCAGCGGCCCTGTCGGCTGTGGCCTAGAATACACCGACTGCATCCCCCCCTCCCAACTGGGGCCACCTTTTCACCAAAGTAGCAAGACTCTATTTTTTGAAATTTTCAACTGATTTCGGCATTAAATGACCCATCAAGAGTTGATATGCCGCTAAACAATTCAATCAATCTTTTACTCAGAGAAATTCACCAATGTATTATAAAGAATAATGGCATTTGAAAACAGTTAACGAAGAATTGTATATTCCTTTTACCCAAAAGAATCGATCATGCGTTGTATTAATTACTTGAAATGATATACAGATGTCCCGTAATTATGTCCTCTCTGCAGACGTTGTAAGGGGAATAACTTTGTATTGACTAGGCTCGGTTGTGGAGAAATCAAACGTTGCCTAGTCAATACAAAGTTATCCCCCTTACAACTTTGCAGAGAGGACATAATTACGGGACACCCTGTACATTCATAAATTTATTTGATATAAGCTATTAATATAGATAACAGGCAATATTTTTATTAACATTCTCATCATTTTCAGCTGACATTTCAGAGTTGAATCCATACCATGTCCCTTGAGATAACTGAGCTCTTGTTTAAAATAGTGCAACACAAATATAAATGTGTGTCTGCCTATCTATCTGTCTCTCTTTTCTTATTGTAACTTTATATTTTATCTTTTGTTTCGCATATAAAATTTGCTGGCATGTTTTTCATTTTTTGTCTTTGACATGTTATTGTTGCTTACCTGTTTGAATCTCACATTTGTTCACACCTGACAGAATAATTTGTCCTGGATAAAACTGAAACCATGGGTAGATTGAGGTTTCAAATTAACCCAGTGCAGTAAACTTCTCGCTCTCTTCAGCATTTAATTAAAACAAAAAAACAAAAAAACAAAAAAATTATACAACCTTAACCAGGCAACTCACTTTTTCCTTACGTCTTCTATTCTCATCAAATTTAAGCTCAAGTGATTGCTATTTAATCTATCCTTTCATGAGGCAATTTGTCAGATTTTAATCTGACTAAAATTTAATTCATATTTATTACAGCAGCTCTTTGTGACAACTGTTCAGTTACATTGAATTTGCTTCATTAAGACCATTTCTTTTTCTTTGTTTTTTGTTTGTTTGAACACCGGCTTGCCTTTTTTCTTTGTCCTTTTTTTTATCTGCTAGTTATTTAAAAAATGTTTTCTTGGTCTCCTTGTTTCACTTTTGGTCTCATTGCTTCTTTTTCTCCATCCTTTTTCTTTTTTTTTAAAGGTTTTTCCTCTTGTCTTTTTCTAGTGTTAACTATTCTCTCTCTCCCTCTCTCTCT
>VCCN01004469.1:2957521-2970086 GCA_006491835.1 Architeuthis dux | reverse complement strand
GATAGATAGATAGATAGATAGTTATGAACAAACTGAGATACACCCAAGCAGATTGGGATAAATATGTATTTATACCATGTAGGTATCACAGATTTTACGAGTACACAAATGTACTGATTACTATAGGAGAATGAAGGTTGCATTGCACCAATCTTCAAAGTGTGAAAAGCTACCTGCTTTAAAAATCAGCATTTGAAATTCTAGCTTTACCTGAGTTTGAACATTGACCACTGGCACCAGAGGCAAACACATAACTATCTCAGCCACCAAGTACGGATAGATGGTTTCAACAGTCTATTTAGCAGTGGACTAGATCTTACACTGATGACTTCATTTATTAAAGTTTTAAATTCTAAATTCCCATTAACAATCATTTTAAAATTCTAGCATTCTTCAATCAAGGAAATCATTATTTGGGTTAGTTTTATATTGCATTATCTTTCTTTTTTTTTGAATTTTTATTGAATTGAATCATGTTTTGTTATATTGGGATTATCAGGATTTCATGTATTCACTTGAGTTAGCCTCCCATTATTTTTGTTTATCAATTCATTCCTATTTTTGTCCTTTTACACCATTGATTGAAACCAACATTTCATTATTGATTTCAAAAGGCAAAACCTTGTTAAGAAGGAGCAAAACAAAATCTTGAAGATTGCTTCCTTAATAACAAAAGAAATATGGTCAAGGTAGGATTGCAGAGAGAAATCAGATAATAAAAACTGCTTTTGGTCTTATGGATCCATCTTGGAATGCAATTCAGATCTTTAAATAGAGACAACCATTTTTTTCTGTTTGTTCAAATAAACATCCTTATTGTATTTTAAAATGTCTCAATGGATGAATTTCTATTTTTCAGTGTTATGTTCTCTGATACTAAGAGAGCTGTACACAGTCTGACTGTATGTGATATTTTCCAAATTGTAAGGAAAATGTTGTAAAAATGAATTTCTGATTCTCAACTGATATTTTTGTGACATAAAAACAGGTTGTAAAATGGTTTTGCAACTAAAAGCAATAACTTTATTTAGTGGAACTTGTTTTCAGACATATCAAATGCCTGTCAACCCTGTTTTGCTGGTGAGGCAGGAGGAGTATAATGAAAGTCACATGGTTCCTGCAGATTCTTTATTTATAAGATTTTGTGATTTTGATTCACTAGACATACCTAATTGCCTCCAACAAGTTGCAGTGACATACTCCGATGGCAGATTTGTTGTACAATCCTATGTACCAATCAGAATAAAGTTTGTTCTTGATTAAGTCTGATATCTAATTTCTTGTTATTCTCCTGCCTTTATTTATTTGTGTCCAAGAATATAGATGATCAAAGATTCCAATGAAATTACAACATATCTTATCACTCTACTGACACGCACTGTAATGGATTTATATGGTATAGTTCTACATGTACCTATTAGAAACCATCAACTAAAACTGCCACCAAAACTGTCAACATAGGTTTCTTCAGTTTTCAAGTTATTCCGGCTGTCTGGCAATGTATATATCACGCGTACAGGCCGCACCAATAGAGCTATAGGGCTGGAAATTTCAACATTTACTCAGTATGTCTAGAAAAATCCCCCACCAATACGTTTTTAGAGGGGAGTTCAGTTTGCAATGTAAGTTTATACTAAATTGATCACTAGTTTGTGTCTGCTTGTTTTTCGAAAATTCAGACATTTTTAGTGATCACTGCCAAACAAAAGGTGAGAGAAGTAACTTATTCATTGATCACCCCTGTTTCCACTTTTTTAATTAATTGATTACCCCCAAAACGGCATGCTGCCAAAAGACATAGGTCACGTGACGGTTTCTATTGAGTCATTAACAAGACCTGTTTTATTTTCTTGAATGGTCAGATCTGAACAAGTACAGAAATCAAATTATTATTGTGTAACAACTTGAGTTTATCTATGTAAATACATACATCAAATAAATGAACATTTGCCAATTCAGTCACTCGTAATGGGACTCAAATCCCAAATACACAAACAATTACAAAACTTGTTTTTATATAGATAGATAGTAAGTTTAGCTTAGACTGGCAGAGGGCCACAATTGAGGGGCACATGAGAATCAAACTCACAACACCAGCCATGATCTGTGAGATGAGCTTACTAACCATGACTGCGATTGCTCACTTACTTTTATATCTAAACTTCAAGATATTTGATTTTATTCTTTTTTTTCCACGTTTGCTGCATTAAAGTTGAATGATTGGGGATTGCTGTGTTTTTGATAAAACTTTTCTCAAATGTCTTTTTAATCAGGACCCCTTGCATTCCATTGGCTTTTGGAAAACATCATTTTCATCTTAAAGTCTGTTATTTATGTCTTCCAATGATATTTACTACCTTAGCTTAGTATGGCACAAGCCTGTATGTGTTCTTACAACTGTTATTTTCAGTAGAGGTTTGCATGAATAAACTTTTTTTTCTCTGCCAGCCTTCATTGTTATAATTAATGATAAATCTATACTAATAGTTTTATACTATCCTAGTGTATATTATCTATGCATATGTGTTATCCGCTCAGGTCAATGCACTGTTGGTGAACTCTGTAAAATATCCAAGCAGTGTATGCATCTTCTCCTTGATAACTCATCTTTAACACATGTAAATGTCAGCAGTACAGAAATAATTGAGAAAATAATTTCACAAAGAACCAGGTGTCTGGTGGTGAAGAATTGGCCAGACTTTATCGTATGGCGCTTCGTGATAAAAAAGCAATGCCCTCAAGGGACAGAGTCGCTTCGCCCAGCCTTATCTCCACTAAAGAGAATTTAAGTAGGACCAAAGTCTCTAGGGACACCCCTGGTGAATTTGTGGATGCTCCCTATCTCACAAAAAGGTGACCCCAGATTTGATTGAAGAATAACTTGACCGTATAACACCGGGGTTAATGAAAAAAAACATGTTTAACACACACACACATTTCTTTGCCCATATTAAGAGCACCGAGACTCCACCATATCCAGTCTCGCAAACCAACCTTCAGAGCAGCGTAAATCTCATCTCAAACTTCTGTGCTCTAGTTCAATTCATTGTGAACTAGGATAGCCACTCCAATAAGCTTTATGAACTTATTCTTTCCTTGTGTAATTATTGAGTCATGAGTGTTCAAATGCTGTGTATGTTGTATATCGATGATTCCTACTGTTTTAACCGGACTTGTATCTGCCTAAATTCACGGCTTCATCATCTTCATTGCAGTTTTCTACATTTGAACACTATGTGCGTTGAATTACAATGTTTTAATCATTTATATATATTTTGCCTAAATTTGCGGCTTCATCGTCGTATTTCAGTTTTCTACGTTCAAACGTTATGTGTGTTTATTTACAATGTTTTAACCATTTATATTTATTTTGTTTAAATTAGTGGCTTCATCGTCGTTTTGCTACGTTCAAACGTAAACGTTATGTATGCCGATTTACGATGTTAACCGTTTATATGTATTTGTGTATTTTGCCTAAATCGCAGCTTTATCATTGTGTTGCAGTTTTCCACGTTCAAACGTTATGTGTGTTTATTTACAATGTTTTAACCGTTTATATGTATTTTTCCTAAATTCGCGGCTTCATGGTAGTATTGCAGTTTTGCTATGATCAAACATAAACGTTATGTACGTCGATTTACGATGTTAACCGTTTATATGTATTTGTGTATTTTGCCTAATTCGCAGCTTTATCATTGTATTGCAGTTTTCACATTGTACTCAGCATTGTACTCAGTGTTGTACTAGAACATTGTACTAAAGATTGTCTATGTATATCACATTGTACTAAGACTTCAGAGAATAAAGATCGTTTATGTACATCTGTTAGAAGCATCAAAACCCTTTTACTTTCCTGTCAAGCTGGGCTGTAGTTACAACACATAGCACTTAAGAAACAATACCATCACTATATAAATCACATAAACCAAAAGATCCAGGTGAGGTGAATATTTTAGCATCATGTACCCAAATGCATATCAGTTAATTATTCTTATTAATTTGTATTTTAAAGTGAGTCTTTGGTGTAATGGGTTAATCAGCCGACTCCACTAAGCCTATGAGCATGAATCTGGACCCTGGGGGATTTTTCACATTCTGTACATATAGCATTAAAATCAACAGTATTGTAGGGTATAATTATTAAGTTGACGCAAAAGTTCTTTTGCACAAGTGTAGAGAAATCTTAGAAGTGTCTTTGAAGTTTATTCAGTTCTTTATTACTTATATAATCAGACAACTGGAGTATATAGTTTACATGCCTTAGACAAATTCAGAAGCTAGGAAAATAGGTTCCATGTGAATTTATGGAAATAAACATTGGTCTTGTGCAACACAGAAAAAGTCATTTTTGGACAAGATAGTCAATGACAATGAAAAATGGATTTATTACAAGAATCAAAATTGAAAAAATCATGGCTAGAACCAGGAAAGCCTTCAACATCTCAGCCTAAACAGAATCTACTGGGGAAACGATTCCTCTGTAATTGGTGGGATTCAAAGGGAATTCTACATTATGAATTAAGAAAACTGGTACCGCACAATGTTACAATTTGGATGATACATTGGAACATAAAAGAGGTTTTTCTGGGCAATAAAGTTGTTCAGTGATTTTATCCGTCCCATCCTATTGTTGCAAATGTGATGCTGCAAACAATCATGGAGCTTGGATAGAAAGTTCCTCCACATATTCTCCAGACTTTTCACCAAACTTTTCACCAGACTATCACTTGTTTCGTTCCATGCAACAATACAATTAATAATAGTTGATAATATTTCATCTAATAAAGAAATAAAATCAAGATAATATTACAACTAATAGAAACTGTCACAGGACCAATGTCTTTTGGCAACAGGCCGTGTTGGAGGTAATGAATTAAAAAATTGGAAAAGGGGGTGATCAATGAATAAGTTACTTCTCTCGTCTTTTGTTGGGTAGTGGTCACTAAAAATGTCTGAATTTTCAAAAAGCAAGTGTGAATGCTAACTAGCACTAACTAAGGAACTAATTTAGCATAAACTTACCTTGCAAATTGAAAATTCCCCACATAATAAGTTTTTAGTGGGGGGGGGCACTAAAAACTTATTATGTGGGGAATTTTCAAATAACAAAAAAACTTATTTTTCTAGATATAATAAGGAGTAAATGTTTAAATTTTCAGCCCTCTAGCTCCATTGGTGCGGCCTGTACATGTGATACATAGCCAGCCAGGTTAGCTTAAAAACTGAAGAAACCTATGTTAACAGTTTTGGGTTGACGGTTTCAAATACAATTTCAGAATGGTGCTACTGTTATTTCAGAGGTGAAATTTGTCAAGTGAAGCAGGGAGATCCATCTTGTACTTGGCAATATTGCATTTTTCTTAGCTATTCTTTGTAACACTAGAGTTTGATTACAGACACACACTAAACATCTGTCCACTTCTACAATCATAAATCCAAATTCTGCTGCTGAGAGACATGTATAATAACAGACTGTTCTGCTTACAGATCAATAAATGCAGAAAAAATAGAACTGATTTTGTCACAAACATTATCTTAGGTCTTTAAAAGCCAATCATTACATTACTCTCTGGTACATTAATCAGTGCCTCAGCTATTAGAAACCGCCAACCAAAACTGTCACCAAAACTGTCAACATGTGTTTATCCAGTTTTCAAGTTGGTCTGGTTGGCTGGCTATGTATGTATGTATCTATCACACGTACAAGCCGAACAAATGGAGCTAGAGGACTGGAAATTTAAACATTTACTCTTTATTATGTATAGAAAAAACTTTTTTTTTGAAAATCCCCCCAAAATAGTTTGTGCTAAATTGATCCCTTAGTTTGTGTCCAGCAGCATTTACGCTTGTTTTTTGAAAATTCAAACTTTTTTAGTGATCACTGCCCAACAAAAGGTGAGAGAAGTAACTCATTCATTGGTCACCCCTTTTTCCAATTTATTAATTGATCACCCCCAAAACGGCATGCCGCCAAAAGATGTTGGTCACATGACGGTTTCTATTGAGTGACTAAGAAGACCTGTTTCTTGATTATTTTTTATTGTTCAAATAGGAAACAGTTTGTTCCCAAAGTGGTCTAACAAAGTTCAATCATGCATTCAGTTTTATAATGTCCATTGCATAGAGGAAATGGATTGCATGCTTGAACAAGTTGTTCTTTTTAGATTTATTTGAATGTAAAATGGGACAAATTAGTAATTTGGATGATTGTTGGAATATTGCATTTTCATTACAAATAGAAGACGTAGAGATAGGGAAAAATAAAGATAAAAGGGCCTGTAAACCATGAATATCTTTGTTATTCTGTAATAGATAAATGAAAAAAGCTCACCTGGTAACAGCTGAATGAAATTTTGTGGAAGGGTGGACAATAGGCTATGGAAGAAGTGATCGAATTTTGGGGTGGATCCATGCATAATTACCTCCCCCCTACGTTGTAGTTATATGTACACACCACATAATATTGCCAAAAGTTCATGCCTGTTCACACAATATCTCCAAAAGTCCTCAATGAATTTCAGTGAAATTTTATGGAAGGGTGGGCAATGGGCCATAGAAGAAGTGACAGATCCATGCACAAATGTTCCGCCTGACAATGGTGTTGGCAGAGGTATGCACTCTCTGGGTGCTTTCTAGTTATCATTATGTTAAAAGAAGATTACCAATCAGATTGAAGGGAACAAAGTTTATTCTGTGGTTATGCTTCTGAATAACAACTAATTTTCATTCTTAAACTAGCATAGTACCCGTAAAAAATGACAAGATTATTTATATATGAATCATTTCAGAGTATCTGTGCCCTCTGCCTAAGATCAAAGTGTAGCTCCCCAGCCCTCTGCCTAGGATCAAGTGTAGTATCTGTGTACTAGTTCTGTGTTGGTTTTTTCCCCACTTTATGCAAGCTTCTGTTTTTCTGTTAACTGTTGTTTTTTTTATTGCTTGAGAATTTGTTCTATCTGTAATATTAGCCCAAATGTCAAATTTAAATCACTCAACTTGTCTAGTAAAAATTTTCCAAGTGAATTAAAAAAATTCTTTTTTTTATTGAGATCAATGTGCTGGTTGTATGGCTGGCAAATGATTACCAAAAGATTATTTCACATTGCCCCCAGGAAACAAATCAGTGGAGATTATTTTTTGAAACACTTCAAATTCACTCTTACAAATTAAATGCAAAACTGTTGAAGAAAATTATATGTTTTTTTGGACTTGACTATTGATTGATTTGATTCTTGCAAATCTGAAAGGAAAACAGAAATCTATTCAATGAAGTGTGCACACACAATTTACTCTTAAGCAATGTCTGAATCTGCATTGGACCACATTTAGAGAGTATTGAAGCTGAAGTTTCATCCATTGAAAGATAGCAGAATCCATTTTATGAAAAGCCTGCAAAAAAGCCAGTATCAAGAAGCAATTCCTTCACCTGCTGTTGTGTGTTAGAGCTTGAAATGAATTCATTGAATCTGACATATCAGTAAAAAAAAGAAGAAGCAAAGTATGCTAAACAAATGGAAATCTAGTTACCTCTTCCAACAAAGTTGGAGAGGTATATGTGTTTGATCGCGTCTTTCCATCTTTCTGTCTTTCCCTCTTTCCATCTGTCCACACAATACCTCCGAAACTACTGAATTTATTCCAATGAAATTTTGTGGAAGGGTGGATAATGGGGTAAGGAAGATGTGGTTAAATTTTGGAGCGGATCCAGGAATCTTTTTTTCCCATACATTTATGTATACACTCTTGTCTGTCCATTCAATATCTCCAAAAGTTGTGGGAGGGTGGATAATAGGCTACAGAAGAAGTAATTAAATTTCTGGGAAGATCCATGCACAATTACTTCCCCTGACAATGGTGTTGGCTCTCTGACTGCTTTCAAGCTATATATGGTGCATCACTGTGAAAATAAATCCACCTGATAGTCATGTCCAATGGAAGTTTAAATTTCAGATTAGTTTAAAGATATGTGACTATTTCCTGTTGGCATGCATATAGCACACTTATATCTTTATGAACATTTGTAGGTATTTATGCATTTATACACATGTTATACTTATAGATAAATAGTATATGTAATGGTGTGAACATATGTATTCATTTTATTTTGATGTAGGAGTATATTCTAATGGTCGGTAAGTATTTGTACATTTAATAAACAACATAAAATTGCTAGCAGAGATCCAAAGTTCAAAGTTCTTTTGTATTGTGCCCATAGGTATTAAAGTTACAAATGAATTAGGCACAAATAAGTCAACAGATTAAATTGTAATAAATGTTTGTTAGGATGCGACAAAGCAGCCAATCTTATGTGTGAGTGGTGTGTGTGAGATCATTAATTATGCATGTGTATATGTAATACATAGTAGCAGTGAGAAAAACTGATCTTGTATGAATAGGCCTCTGACTGAAGTGACGATTCAGCAACTTACGGTTTGTCCTAAGCAAGACGGATTTAAAACATAGATCTTCTGATCAGGAACAGGATAATATATTCAAAAGAATTGATGCTAGAATTAAGGTAGATATTTATCTCAGCAACAAAGATTAGTGGTGAAAAAGTGAGTGATTCTGCTAGAATACACGGAGTGCCATCTCTCATGAAGACAAGCCGATCACTGAGGATTTTCGTGGGGATTTGGCTATTTATGCTTTTCTGGTAGGCTCCCATGGATGACTTTGATATGCCATCCATTAATTGGATAGTCATATTGTTTTTGATTGGTTAAAAAAGATGAATGTTGAAATCCAAATATTCTTGTGAGCTGTCACCCTCTTTTTGCACAGAATTTTACACTTTGACTAAATGTAGCATTTGTTAAGATCTATCTAGGTTCAGAATTCAAATGTTTTAATATAAGCTGATATCCTCTTTTTGCACTAATTTTAATGCTCAAACTAAAGATTGCATAACATTGTCTGCTACGATGCTACCCAAAGTTTGGGAACTTAAACCATGAAAAAAAGAAAGATAAATTGATAGAAAATTAGTTTTTTTTATTTCCTGGTGGAGTGATTTCAAGAGATGTATGAAACGTTTTCTGAATTTCTGAGATGAAGAATCATCATTATAATACACTGATTTACTCAGACTAGTGTCTTCATCTTGGTTGTTATAATCACAATGTTTCAGTCATTGTACCCATCAGCCTTCTTCAGGTGTCTGAAGGAAGGAAAGGATGAATTAATTAGGAAGAATTAACTGAAACGAAATATCCCCTAGCATGGACAACGGAATGAGAACAATCTACCCCCATGGATTGAATAAAGGGTTTGTGTCGAAATTCCCAGAAGGTTGCCAACTATGACAGACCTCTGAAGAAGACCAGAGAGTACAATGGCTGGAACGTTATGACTATAGCAACCAAACTGAGGTCACTAGCCCAAGTAAATCAGTATATATTAAGATGTAAGAAATGTTTGGAAAGACACAGCAAACAATGGGTAACTTGACAGCACCTTGTATTTTTATATTTATATTTCTGAGCATGTGTTGGTATACAGTATCTGTCATAAGTATTTGAACAGACAACCATTTTGCTTCTAATCGCATGGTTTTGAGAGTTAAAAACAGAAGCATTATGCAAGAAGAAACAAATAATTATGAGCAATACTTTTTTTTATGTATGAATTATCATTGATAAAACACTATTGCTCATAATTGTTTGAACAAGTACAAAATCTGTTTTTATTTCCTGATTGCAGGGGCCAAATTAACTTACTAGTTTGGTAACTCTTCCATATAGCAATGTGAGTTCACTTTTTTAATCTCCTTAAAAAATTCTGAACAAGATTTTAGAAGGATAGAAACAAAAAACTTGATTTTCTTTCATTTAACAATTTAATTCTATTAAAAAAATATTTTCCAGAAATTTAGCATCCAGAACTACACAATATGATTAAATGTATGCCTTGTTATGTTGATTGCCAAAAATCTGGTTCTTCTTGCGTAATGTTCCTGTTTTTAACTCAAAACCAGGTGATTAGAAGCAAAATGGTTGTCTGTTCAAATACTTATGACAGGCACTGTATGTGTATTTGTACCATTGTTATAGTATTTATATTTATATGCAATCAGATATCTGTTTTCATGTATAAATCTATCTCATTCTGTCTATATCAATTTATAATGATCTATCTGTCTATCTAACTATCTCATTCTTTTCATATCTATCTATCGCAGCCTGTTAATACCTATATTCAAGTCTGTCTGCTTGTCTATCTATCTATAGTAGATAGTTCAGGTACTGAGAATTTTATTTTTATTCATGAAGCCTTGTATAATTGAATGGTTACATTTTTAAGTACTCACCAGGAACAATATCACTTCACTCAGGTAATCAAACAAAAACCAATATCATACTATTTGTAAACATGTATAGTTAATAGTGTGCATACATATTAATAGCACATGAAGATTTGTTAATGTTTGTATGTATGCATAAACCTAGTATATCACTCTGTATATATTAACATCTATCAATAATCTTTGTTTGTATCCATAGTTGCACTTAGTATATTTGCTTACAGAATATATGAACGCTTATATATCATATACATCACACACTTATTCTAGCACCCCTTCAACCTTTCAAAACAGTCTGCAAATTCCTGTTTTGGGATCGCCATCAGCTGCCTTGTTGTGTTTTTCTTAATCTCATTCATAGTCTGAAATCTCTTTGGGGAAAGCCAGAAGTCCCAGGCAGCCATATCTGGACTGTAGTGAGGCTGACAGACCTGGGTGATGTGATGCTTTGCTAACAAACCCTGCACGAGATGTGAAGAATGATTCGCTCAGTAACATTGTGAATGCGACAGTCACACAGTATACAAAATCAATCAATGGCATCTCACTGCTGACTGAGTAACCCCACGGCACAATAAGGTCCCCTCTGGTTGCCGTTACATGAGATATTCAAAATGGCTGGATACTTTCCGGACAGACCTCATAAATATACTGTGTTTCTGTTTGTAATTGTTGAGTGTATATTTGTTGATATATTTGTGTGTATTCATTTATACTATTGGGTGTATTTGTATATTTATGTATTTGTATATACATTTTGAGTACTAGTATTGTTATGTAAATATCATTATATAAATGTTTTTATATGTATACTATAGTATATGTATATTGATATTATATATTTGTGTATATTTGTATGGTATATATATAAATATGAATATAGATATAAAAAAATGTTTTCCCTCACACCATATATATCAGCTCTTTGGCAAAATGGATATTTATAGGCACGCAGTAATTAGGTGAATTTTAATCCGAAATTTTCACTGTATAACGTTCAATCTATGTGATTAATATTCAACACTGAATTCTGCATTGAAAATTAAGTAGGTTAAGTTGAACGATATTTGTTGTGTGAAATAAATGCTTTTTTCACCTTTAGGCTGCTGACTTATTGATGTACCTATGTATTTTTTATTTCCAAAGGAAACACCACGTGATCCAAAAATTATCTTTAGAATTTAGGATCATCTGACATTCATTTTTTAGGAAATCTTCAAATTGAAAAATGATTGAGGATTTTACAGATTCTACACAGAATGTTCAAAAAACAAAATCGACTTCATAATAACAGATAAGATAAATAACATTAAAGACATTACCGTTATAAACAAAGTAGACATAGGAAGCGATCATAGAATGGAAGCATGCAGAACTAAATTTAACTTTAAAACTGAAAGGAATAAAATAAGTCTTAAGAAGAAGAGATGCCCCAATAAGATAGAGATAGAGAACATTAGCAACTTCAGAGTAGTGATAGTGAACAGATTTCAGGCACTGTGGAATAGCGACTGTGACATAGAGGAAAAGAGTAATAGTATGACAAATATAATTAAGGAAGCAGCAGAGATGGTAGGCGATACAAATGTAAACAATAATACAGGGAAATACTCTAAAGCAACATTAAAACTTATCAAACAGAGAAGAAATATGGAAATAGAAACTAAAGAGGATGAAAACAAAAAAGTAGAACTTAACAAATTAATAAATAAAAGAACAAGAAAAGAAAAAAAGAAAAACACGAATAGGATAGAAGAGGCCATCAAAAGGGGGAAGAGTTTAAAACACGCCTGATCCGCAGACCATACCGGCATGCTTGCACTAAAGGATAAAAACGGCAAGATTATCAAAAATAGAGACAAGCTGACAAAAGTAACAGAAGAATACTATGAAAATTTGTACGCCTCCAAAATAGAAATACCACAAACTAATAATCCTATAGCCCCAGGCGAGGATGGCATAACGACAGACCTTCTAGAAGATACAGGAGAGACCTTGCACAAAGGACTAGCACAGCTATTCACACAATGCTTAAGAGTGAGAAAAATTCCCCAAAACTTCTGTCTAGGAATAGTAATCCTACTCCACAAGAAAGGAGATAAGAATGACCTTGGTAACTACCGCCCTATCACACTATTACTTAACACATATAAACTATTCACAAAAATAATCACAAACAGATTAACATGCACCCTAAATGAAAATCAACCCTGCAAGCAGGCAGGCAGGCTTCAGAAGTGGCTACTCAATAATAGATCACCT
>VCCN01004469.1:2932577-2947812 GCA_006491835.1 Architeuthis dux | reverse complement strand
CATTGGAAGATCCCACTACATGGTTGAGGTTTATGGTAGTCTTCCATGTTTTCATGCTCTCATGATAGTTTTGGGGCATATTGAGGCTTTTCTCTATCCAGGAGTGTGGCACGCTGTCAAATGCTTTCCTATAGTCGATCCATGCTGTCAATAGGTTCTTTTTCCTCAACGGCCTATTGCAGAATCGCCTTGTTGATGAGTAGCTGGTCCTTGCATCCATAAATTTCCTTCTTACACCCCTTCTTGTTTTTGTTGAGGAAGCTGTAGGTCCTCTCCGTGATGATGAAGGTGAGGGTCTTGTATGTTGTTGGTAGGCAGGTGATTGGCCTGTAGTTCGTCAGGTTCTGTGTTTCTTCCGTCTTTGGGAGCAGGTACGTGACTCCCCATGTAAGCCATCTGGGACATTTATTTTGGTTCTTGATTATGTCATTGTAGGCACATGTGAGGTCTTCATGGATGCTCGGTAGGTTCTTGATCCAGAAGTTGGCAATTTTGTCAATCCCTGGTGCTTTGGCCTTGTTAATGGCAGCAGTGGTCTCTGTGATGTGGATATCCAACCATCTTTGCGTCTCTACATGTTTGTAAAAGTCCTGTTGTTGTTGGAAGTCTCACAACGAAAGAGCTCTGTGGATCCAACAACAACAGGACTTTTACAAACACGTAGAGACGCAAAGATGGTTGGATAACAACAATAACAATAACATTTTCTTTTTAAATTTAAGTAAAAAAAAAAAGCAAGAACCTCAATACTTAAATCCCCACTGGACAAAAACACTTGAAAACATGTGCAATTAATTGCAGTAAAAGAATAAGGCCTTTTGAAGAAGAGTAAGAAGGAAGTGCAACTTGTCAATAAAGTTTTTTACAAGCACAGGGGAGGAGCCACAGTTACAAAATGTATTTATTTACTGAGTTCTTTTAATTATGAAAGTCTCAAAACAACAAAGTTTTTATTTTTGATTTAAAGCTTGCTAATGTATGTATGTATGTATGTATGGGTAATTGATTCAAAAGTCTGGGTGCTATATAGCTGAAACTTCTGCGCCCATGAGTCATATTCATAAAGATAAGTTCTAAAATCAAGCTATCTAAATATTGGATGTTAATAAGAGCACAGAGTTCATAAGGGCACATATCATGCAGACATTTGAATACTGTAAATACAATTTTGAACACAACTCTTTCTTCTATCCTAAGCCAATGTAGGCTGATAATGCCATCCTAATTGACTTGCATTTCCTATGTTTCAGCTTTTTGTAGTTTGTTAATTTGTGATTTATTCAAGCCAAAGAAAAGTGAATTGCAGTAGTCTAATCTATTGGTAATAACAGAGTGAACCAGCCGCTCAGTTTCATTGTTGGAAAGTAAGTTTCTAATATTATGGACATCTCTACATTATTAACATGCATTTCTAAGTTTAGACAATTATTAAGATAGGCTCCAAGATTTTTCACACAGTCAGAAAAACGTATACAGTCGCCATTATTAAGAATTGTGCTGTTGATGGTTTGAACATTTTTGTATAAATAATATAATCTCCATTTTATCGGGTTTGATCTCAAGAAAGAAGACATTCGTCCATTTAGTGATCTGATCCATAAGACTGTTTTTTAATAACATTATGTTGAAAAGGTCTGTCTGGCATTGCTGTCATCGGCATATCCACCAGTGGAGAAATCTGCACATTCTATTAATTTATATAGAGATCTAATGTAAATATTAAATAGAACAGGACCGAGAACTGAGCCCTGGAGACCCCAAACAAAACATTTATATAATCAGATAAGGAATTGTTAAATAGAACACATTGCATTCTACCAGTAAGGAAACCACTTCTATGCTGTGCCCCTGATGCCAAATTCTTTGTCCAAAACAGTTATAAGCTTATTAATGTCCATAGTGTCAAAAGCAGCACTTAGATCCAAAAGCAATAAAATAGTTGCACTATTACTTTCAAAACCCCCTAGTACATCATTGACAACTCTTAATAGCAAAGTTTTGGTACTATGAAACCTTTTATATATGTGTTGCTGAAGACACTGCAACCCTTTCTCAATGAGCTTGCTAATCAGAATTATATCTGAAACTGGTCTATAATTTTTTAGTACTTCAGGGTCCAGACCACTTTTCTTTAAGAGGGTTTTATGATGGTTGATTCTTTAACTCCTTCTATGGAGCCAGTATCTAAAGAGAGATTCACTAATTTACATATGTAGGGAATAAGTATATCAATAGTCTTTTTCGTTAATTCTTTCAGAAGCACATCACTCTAGGCAGTTTTGATAGTACTCTGTTTTATAATTCTCTGAAGTTCCTCGATGGTAGTGGGAGGAAATTTCTCGAATACAGCACCAGCATATTGTCAGTCTCAACAACTGAAGAACAAGTGGACGGAATCTGGTCTCTTAACTTAGCAACCTTTCCCACATAAAAATTATTGAAATGGTTGGCAAGAATATGGGGATCTTGCTCATATTATGGTAAGATACCAGAGGACCTGTTTTTGTCTAAAACCTGTGAAACAATTTTAAATAAAGTACCTTAATTGTTTTTCAAATCGCTAATGAGACGACTATAATATTGAGAGCACTTAGTCGAGGACAAGCTAGCACATTTAATCCTCTAATTTACATACAATGTTCTTTCAAGGATCGACTTGTTTCCAGACCTTTTCCATTTTCTTTCCAACTTATGCCTCAGTGCTCTCTCAGTCTCTATACTCATCATCGTGCCAATGGATGCTAGTTTTTGAAACTATGTTCTTTATTTTTTGTGGTGCAAATTTATCCAGGACTTTGTTTGTACTGATCAGGAAAATCCAGATCTTGATTAAATAAATGATGAAATTCTGAGGGTAAGTCAGACCTAAATTCATCAAGATTAATTCCTCTTAAATTACAAAATGTTACAGGTCTACTAGTATTAACTCTGTTTAGGCCAATAACATTATTCAGATAAAATCTTACCCGAAAATGATCACTCAGAGAATAGTCCAATATAGGCACTACAGTAATGTTCAATTCATAGAGGTTACTAAATATTAAGTCTAAAGAGTTTAAATCATTGTAGTTAGAGCCTATAGAGTGTATCTGTTACATCTGTTGCAGTCTAAAAATTTGTGTGTAGGACCAACTACAGATTGAGATAAGCCAAATGAAGACGTGATATTCATTAAAGAAAGTGTATCAGGTGTACCAGTTTTTTCATAATGTACATTGAAATCTCTGGTCAAAATAATTGAGTGACAATATTTGGAGTGAGCAATAAGATGATTTTCTAGCTCATTTCTAAAAATATCTATAGGGATTTCTTGACAGCGATAAATACATAGTATATGAACTTTAGGTTTTAAATTAAAAATAAAGCACTGATTTTGAAAAGAGGAGTGACTTTTAGTGGGAGTACTGCATTTGGATGTGACAGGTTTATTTTTTAACACAATAGCAAAACCCCGGATCCTCACTTCTTATGATAAATATGCACAACGTCATATCCTACTTTTTTTCTGGTGGCAATTGTAGTGCTATTTTTGTCGGTTAACCAGGTTTCCTGGATACATGCAATGTCTGTTTATTCATCAGTCAGGATTTGCAGCATTTCTTTGGTTTTGTTCAATATTGACTGAGTATTCCAAGAGAGGAGGGCGAATGGTGGTTTCCAATTTAACGCGCTCAGTTTAAATCATTGTAGTTAGAGCCTATAGAGTGTATCTGTTTCATCTATTGTATCATATAAGCTGGACACTTGAATGTCCAGTCGAAGGATTAAGACTGAGTGTTTTACAGTTATAGCAAGTAGGATGACGATGATGTTTGGCTTTTTCTGGGCAGTCTGTAGAGTGATGAGTGTCCTCTGAGCAATACCCACATGTATTTTGGTGCACTTGTAAGAATAATGTCCAAATTCTTGACAGGTATTGCACCTTTTCACATGAAATCTGTCCACAACTTTATGGACCACTGTTCCCATATGGATTTTATTCCAATTACATTTTATTGCAGTTCTAATCTCAGGCCTAACTCTGAGCACAACTTGATAGAACTGTTGGTCGTCTTTAGGTGCTTTGGTATAAACCACACTGAGATTTAAACCTCCCTTTGTGAGCTGGCCTATAGAACTATTTTGCTTGTGTATCATACGTACAATGTCATCAGCGGAATGCTCTTCAGTAACACTAAGTAGTGCGATTGTCAGAAGTTTAGACTTCAATGTCACTATCTCATTTTCAGGGTCAATGTTTTTGAGGACTGGACAGAGCTTGTCTCTAGATTTGGGGTTTGGTAGGTTGATAAATGTCTCTCCTTTGGATGAGATGGCAACACTATTTAAAGGGATCCCATTGTCTACAGCGATCTCTTTAACCTTTTTAAAACCCACAGTCAGACCAGTTTTGTTAGGTTTAATTTTACTCACTCTGTCAGATCTGTTCTACAGATTGGTTTTGTCTTTTGTTATTTTTACGTTCCGGTTTTCCATTTGAGTCTTCAATGTAAGCTTGGGTTAATGACAGATATTAACAGATTAAAAATGCAACAAAATATTATGTACTTACAGAGATCCTTTATTCATATTACTGACCACAGTCGGTCAAACATGTGTGTCCTACCGAGCTCGTTATACTCCTACTGATAACAACAATGAGTAATCGCTGCTCGTTCACCAGAACGTAAAACAGCGCCCCGGAATTCTTCTGCCTAAGGGGAATAACACATGATGTGCGATTTAAGATTGACAGTATTACTTGTTATGGGTAAAGAACCCGTTAACTTTTCAAACTTTGTGCTCACTTGTTTTTTTTATTTCCTCAGTGATTTGGTTCAAGTCTGTTAGATCAGGATTCAGCTTACATTTTCGGGTTAGTTTGTCAACCTGATCAGCCAAATTTAAAATTTGATCAGCTAAAGTGGCTGCTTCATTCTCTTTAGATTTAGTCTGGCAAGTGTTGCAGTTCCACTGGAAATTTGGTTTAGTAATAGATTGTAAAAATATCTTTAGAAATGTTGGCTTACATATTGTATTAGACTGACCTGTTGGGCTGGGAATGCATGAAAGTAGAACAGACATACCTTACATTGAATGATGTCTGCAGACTTTGTCTTTTCACTACACATGCTGCAAGAACCCTAACAATCCACCTTGAAAGACACAGTGAGAATTCACGTGATATTAGTAATTCATTTTGTGTATGTACTGTTGTGTTGTTGGTGTGAAACGTAAAAGTGTTCACAAGTTTGATGCCAAGGGTGGGGGGGTCACAAGTTTGGCACCAAAGTGAAAGGTTTACAAGTTTTTTTTGTTTTTTTCTCTCTTTAGCCAAATGATTTTTCTTCAGCCGGATATGAGTAGAGAAATCCAAGTCAGAAATGCATCTTCACAATCCTGTTGTCTGTTTCATTTCATCCATATTTAATAGGGGGTATAATTTAGATTAGAAATCAAATAATAGCAGGCAAGACTATAGAGCATGTCAGAGACAAACCGCAGTCACATCCAAGTACCAAGATGTCTGAACACACACTGAGTCTAATTGTCATTTGCGCATGTGTCTTGCACAGTGTAAAAAATTTTCACACAAAGAGTTTGGGTTTATATTGTGGAAACAAATAATTTTTAAACCAGAATTCTTTACAATCTTTCTTGTTACTAATGACGCAAAGATTATTATGAAAGAATTGGCTATCATTGAGTTTAGTATCTTAAATACAATGGTACCCCAAATGTTGCCCATTTTGCATTGTGGAAGCACATACAGAATATTTACTTTGAGTATATGTAATTTGTATCAATTTTTAATTAAATCTTGGTTTTTAAGCATTTACACTCCTTGAATACATTTGTATCCTGTGGCAGGAGGGGAGTTGAAAATACACAGTCATTTTTCAAATAAGTTTTTTTTTCATAGATGAATAAATAAAAGAAAAATTGATTTTAAATGGGAATTTTTCCAATTTGATACCAGAAAAATATCTGACAGAAATAAGGTAAACTGATTTCATGATGCATGTGTCAAAACAAGATTGATATGTATTTTTATCGATATTCCAAGTTTGAACACACTTACTTCCTTCGAAATTATCAATTGTAATAAAAGTGTTCTTAATCTCCGGAAATGATTTATAGGAATAGACTTAAGTGACTTTATTTTATTAAATTATGAAAATTTTCTGTATTTTCCCTTTTTATGATAATTCTTCTATATGAACATCTGATATTTGCTTCTTCAAGCAAAAGGGGTTTTAAACTGACAAATGCCTTACAAAAGGTACAATAACAGTTCCTTTTAATTGTTATGTACTGATGTACACTTGAAGTTTGGGGTATCGTTGTATTTGGGATACTTAACTCAAGAATACCCAAAGAATTAATATATAAGATCCTCATAATAAAACGAACAGTGAACAGTGTTCCCAATAAGCTGTGTGTGTGCGCGCACATGCGTTTTGCAACCAGTGCACAAAGGAAAAAGATTTTGAATTCTATTGATAGCTTACTGAGTTCTTACTGAGAGAATATTGGTTCACTATGTCAAATTTGAAAGTGCACACATACTTTTATCATAGGTAAGATCTTTCACAACATGAGATTTTTGTGCAAACTGACTGCTAAAAATTAGAGGAAACAGTGACTGTGAATAAAGAAACTACTTATTTTTTCTTGCATTCGCCTTTTATCTTTCCTATAAGAAGCAGGTTTTTTTGGGGTGGTTTTTGCCAACGAGCTGACACTACGGTCTATCTCTTCCAAAAATTTGGCTGAAAACTTTTTTGATGTTCCAAAGGTTGAGACAAAAATGTGCCAGTTCTTTTTATCTTATTGTTTCATTGGTCACTTCTTCGGTGACGATCAGGTCAAGTAAAAGCCAGGAATCTTTTATTGCAAATATGATCTGGTAACTAAACTCATAGAAGTTTTGTACGATGGATGGAAAGGTGGATGAGAAAAAGAGAAAAGCAGGGTATCTGAACTGGCTACTCATATTGTAAAATGGATGACAAATGTAGCCCAGAAATTCCAATGCAACCTCACCTCACCCCACTTACCATTCCTAAAAGTAACCTTCGGCCAGCTATTGTGAGTGCTCAGACTTCACATCAGGGAATTTTCTTATTTTGACTGTTTTTATTGTTTAATTCATTTTCCCGTTTCCCCATTTTCCCAATTTAATTGGAAAGTCCTACTGTCTCAGACACCTGACAGGTCGCCACCGTATTGCCAGTATTTTAGGCCAATGGAATTTTTACACCCCTTCACATTGTTGTGCCGGGGGGGGGGGCTGCTCCCCTTCGCCCATACCTTGCCATGCCACTGGAAGTGCATCCGCCCAGAAAAAGGTTTAACATTCCAAAACATAAAAACTCCAAGAAAGGTTGGAGAGTATAGAGGCTGAAACATTGTAATAAAAAACAAAACAAAGATAAGGAAATTAGTCAAAATTAACCAAAATTATAGTGATCACTTTGGGACAGGGTCTTTTAGATAACAATAACTGGTTGATAACATTAAGCAAAGGATATATAGAGGATGCCGCTAATTGTGATCTCTTTAAATAAAGTGTTTGGTGCTTGATTGATTTTGATAACAATAACCGTTTGATGATATTATCCATGATTGTAATAAGCAACTTTCTCGGTATTACATTATAGGTTGACTTCTGAGACTCATACACAAATGCTAGAAATCTCACAAGCAGCAATTTTAATTTACTCCCAACATTAGGGAAGTGTTTCTGTTTTGTTTCCTCTGGTGTCCTTCCTTTTAGATTTCTTCAATGTTTTCATTTCACGGAGAACAGGTTTCACATCTTCTACTCACAGTCTTTTAAATTTAAACTTTCACACTCCCATTAATTTTCTGGTTGACTACTTTTCAGGCTGCCCCATTAAACAGCCAATTTATAAATTTTCCAATATTTGGGGGTCAGTATACTACATTTTGTCTGTGATGCTTGCATCTGCTTTCATAGTACAATGAAAGAACTATGTTAGTTTGATCATTGAAAACTATTTAAACTTTGGGTGTATTTTTAATGAGAAACCAGATGTCTTCTGCTAATAATAACAGCAATTATTTCAGAAATGCAATCTTTGCCTTTGTAGTTTATAAATCTATTTAGCAAATTTTGTGTGCATTTTAGGTTTTCTATACTTTACTAGTACCTGACTCACCCAATTTTGTACATCATGAGACCAGAAAGATATTTTAAACGCTTTACTATTTTTTCTCAATATTAGCAGGAGATAATTCATGCTATCATCTTTTGAAATTTTTATTGTTGATTGATTACATGCTTTAAAATAATTGTCTAGCCCTTTCATTGTATGTGGCTAAAGTTGAATTACATGTAGGCTACCATATTTGACTGCAGTCTTGTAAAAATGTTCTAATTACCATATTTTTCAGTGCTGAAGATCCTATTTTTTCCCCAAAATAAGTCTACAAAATTTACCCTGCATCCAACAAGCCGAAGGTTACTTTTTTCATAGGTCTATTCTAAGCCCAGAGGAAGGTAATCTATGCCAGACAGTAATCTAAACTCCTATATGACCTCTGAATTTATACTTAGTATAAAATAGTAAATAAACAGAAGTACTATAAATAATTAAAAAAAATAATATATAAGAAATCACAAAAATTCATTCCTGTATCTGAATACTATAGCAGATGAGCCAACAGACTAGTAGTAATTTAGATGTTATATATCAATATTACCAGTATTTTCACTCTCTTCGCCGGCAGGAATCAGAGTTAAAGACTTTGTAGCAATGAAATGATTAAACAACATATAAGACTCACTGGCTGCTCATAGCTAAGCCAGTCTCCTGACCTGAATCCCATTGAACATGTTTGTGATCATGAAATAAAGATAATGTCCAGAAAACCTTCTATAAAAGATGTGCTTTGTATTTCCAATGCAGCCTAGTCAGATATACCACAAGAGAAGATAGCAGATCTGATAAATTTGATATCTGAAAAAGTAAACATTTTAAAATCTGCTTACAGCAAGTCCACTAAATTTTCATCAAAAAAGAGGGGTATCTTTTTCGTCTTTTAGGGGTCAAAAGTGAGGGGAAACTTGTTTTCCTTTTTAGTGGTCAAAAGGGAGGGGTAACTTTTTTCCCCCTTTTAGGGGTCAAAAGTGATGTGAAACTTTTTTTTCTTTTTAGTGATCAAAAGCAAAGGGAATCATTTTTTTTTTCTCTTTAAGGCGTCAAAAGTGAGGGGAATTTATTTATGATGTAACTATAATGCTGAACTGGACCCTTACTTTCTATCCATTATACAAAACTATGGAATGATGTGGGGTAATGACAAGAAGGTGGAAAGAAGAAGAGACAAATGAGGAAAGAGCTGAATGTCTCCAAAATGAGAGGAAAAGACCAAGAAAGAATAGAGAAAAAGAGACAGATGGGGAAAGGCAAAATGTCTTCAGAACAATGGGGAAATGGCAGGGAGGGGCAGAATATACAGATGAAGAAAGGGTTGAATGTCTCTAAAACGAGAGGGAAATATAAATTCTATAAATAGGAAGTGACTTTACATCGAGCATAACTGTCGCCAAAGGTGACCTTTAAGTGAGTTTGTATAATATTTTTGAATGGTTTAGATTATTGAAAATAGAGGTTTTATTTAACTTTGTTATATCTGTATGTTTATTAGAGTGTTTTATTTTTTTTAGGAGGAATACACGTGAATGGATCATTGAAAATTCTCCCTACAGTCAGTGTCTTGCTCCCCCCAGCCTTTTAAAAACCATCAGAGATAGTGTATCTTCAAAAGGACATGGAACTGAAAACCTCAGTGATGCAACTTCAGTGAATTCAAAAAGAAGGCATCGCCCTGCGAGTGCTCCTGCAAAAAGTATTAGGTATTGCTTAGTTATATTTATTTCTTTAAAATTGAAACTAATATTTAGGCTTATTTAGATTTTATACTTTTATTCCAGATATTTATTTGATAATGTCTATTTAGGCCTATTCAGGTTTAATGCCTTTATCTATACTAATATTTGAGACTTCTGTTTATTTGTTAGATTGTCTGTGCCTCTTTCATGCTAAAACTATAAGGCCCATTGACATTATATTTGAAAGGAAGACACACCTTGTGATATAATATATCACATATAATGTGAGGTTGACCTCAGAGGTCATTTGAGGTCACCAGATGTCATTTTGGGTCATTTCTAGCCAATTTTCAAAGTTGCTAGGCCACAATTTTGTACCAAGGATGCTAAAATTTAGCATATGAAAACATCTTCTCATGGCAATGGTCACAGTCCACATGAGGTTGATCTCGGAGGTGATTCCATGTCACCAGAGGTCATTTCTACCAAATTTTCAAATTTTTTCGGCCATAATTTTGCACCTATGAAATTGAAATTTTGCATAGGCGTAAATCTTTCCATGGCAATGGTATTATGCAATGTGAAGTTGACCTCGGCAGTCAATCGAGGTCAATGGAGATCATTTCTAGCCAATTTTCCAAGTTGTTAGCCATAATTTTGCACCTATCAAACTGAAAATTGGCATAGGTATAAATCCTTCCACAGCAAAGGCAATAGGCACCCTAACCCTGTGAAGTTGACCTCGGGGGTCATTCGAGGTCACCAGTGGTAATTTCTAGTACATTTTTAAAGTTGTGGGCCACAATTTTGCACCTATGAAACTGAAATTTGCCATAGAGGTAAATCCTTTCATGGCCAAAGTATTAGGCAATATAAATGTGTCCTCTGAGGTCATTAGATGTCACCAGATGTCATTTCTGAAGTTATTGGCCACAATTTTGCATCTAGAATGCTGCAATTCGACATCAGGGTACATCTTTACATGGTGAAGGGCATAGGCAATGTGAGGTTGATCTTGGAGGTCATTCGAGGTCACCTGAGGTCATTTCAGTTTGCAGCCGAACAATTATATTCCTTGAGCTAATTTGAAATATGAGTTAACTTGGGCAGAAAAAGATGATAGGATAGGTGGTGATGAACTCCAAGGTCACTGGAGGCCAACACAGGTCAATTTTGGATTAAAATGGCTTTTTTTCAGCCTAACAAAAGAACTTTAGGGGCTAAAAAACTTGATTTGTTTCTGTTTTGTTTGTAAAAAGATGTGCAACCCTGAAAAACATTTTCAGACAAAAATTCTAAAATTGTAACAAGGCACAAAGACAATCTCACAAGATTACTGGCCTTAACCTAAATTCTCCATACTTTTTCCATGGTCAGCCATATATTTGTTGTTCTAGGGTTGGATCCCCAAACAACCTTTTCATACTGTCACCCAATGAGAGACACACTAATGTTGTGCATTGAGAAGCCCTGTCAAACTAAGGGATGACATCATTTGTTCTCTTTTGTGCATCAGAATATTCTTTCTATAACAGCTACTTTTTCATGTGTAAATAATTGTTTTTTTCATCTGTTGTGTTGTGTACTAAGAAAGAACTGTGTGGTTATATTTGAAGTTATTTTAATTTATTTTCAGGTATAATAATAATAATGATAATGTATATTAGGGCCTATTTAAATATTATGCCTTTATTCCAGATATTCCTATGATAGTCTCAGTGTAGTAATTTTGATAAATTAGAAATACAATTCTTCTAATATGGAATTTTTAATATTGTCAGATCCACATCTGTAATGTCATCCCAAAGCAGTAATGATACACTTGGCAGGAGGAATCAAAGACACAGTTATGGTAATTATTTTTGATTCATTATTTGCAAATGATGTGACATTGCAAGTGTTCTTTCGCATTTTTGAACTTATAATTTTGACATGTTTCTGGCAAGGGCTCAATTTTTAAGTAATAAATTAATCATAACCTTTATGTCCCACAGAAAGTATAATAAACTGATTTTTAAGTTAATAGTTAAATATTTCCTGACGTCATTCAAATGAGTTTATTATTTGTTCTCGGTCTTAACAATCCACCTGAATTCAAGCACAAATAAGAAGCCGCTACTAGTCATAATTTTCTCTGAATATGTCATGGCTCAACCATTAAAGAAGTTCTTTAACAATCAATGTTTGTATAAAACAGTTTATTCAAGTTCAAAACTTGCAAATGGGCATCTAGAACTTGAGCAAACTACATATCAATATACTTATAATAAAAAACATGAATAATTTCTTATCATTGCTTGAATTTGTGTAATTATTTGATACCAGTATAAATTAATGGTAAAAAACAACTCTACAAACTATAACAAGGTTATCAATAAAGAGGAAGCCGTTTATTATAATCATGGATAATGTTATCAAACGGTTATTGTTATCAAAATCAGTCAATCCCAAACACTTAATTTAAAATGAATTAAAAATTCATTAAAAGAATTCAATAAATTTTATATTATTTTTTTTATAATGTAAAGTTGTTTATAACAATGAATAAAATAATATAACAATGAATTTATAACAATTTATAACAATGAAAGTAAATTTATAACAATGAATGTAAATTGTTCCAATTTTTATATCTTTTGCTTAATGTTATCAGCCGGTTATTGTTATCTAAAAGACCCTGTCCCAAAGGGATCAAAATAAGTGGTTTCCTATGTATATATTTACAACATATGATTTCATGGAAGAACAGACACTTTGATAACTGCTTGTATTGATGCTTGTATTGGATGTGCACTAAGTAGGGAATCGTTTTTCATATTATTTAAGAATTTACTGATTACTCACTTATATTCTATCAAAAATTCTATCAAACATATCATTAGAGTAACATTAGTATTTTTAACCTTTATATGAATTTTTTAAATATATATATAAAGTGACTGACAAAGTTTTTTAAGTCATCATTGATCTTCTTGTGCCTAATAAAATAATTACCAGATTCAATGAGCCTATTTTCATGAGTCATTGTTTTTACCAATTTTCTGATATCAGGCAATCTTTTAATTTTAAATTATTATTTTGTATTTTGACAAATAAAGCAAGGGTTAGCAAGCTAGTCTTGCCTACCATTATTACTTTAGTGAGGTCAGTCCTCATGGGTGCCCCTTACTTAGAGCCTCATGTTGTACTAAGATAACCTTAGTAAATATCAATAATTATAAGAATAGTTATTTTATAAGTTGATCACTATTTGAAAGTAGTATGCATATTAATTGTGCAAATCTATTTGTCTTTCTTGTTTTATAATTTTATTGGTCTATAAATATTCTCTAAGATAATCTTTTTCAAAATATGCAGTACTAGATTTCAAAGAACTCAATTTCTAATTCTGTCAGGTCAGTTATGTAGAACTTTATATTTTCTTATGTCTTTGTGAATTTGTGTATATCTTAGTTGTCATGGCCATGAATATTTATCTGCCTCTGGTTCTTAAGATTAAAACTTGGTAGCCTCATGCTCAAACCACGCCTAGCAGGAAAAGATATAATTGATCAAAGTTAACCACATTTGAAGCCAGGGAGTTAATGATTGAATTTTATGCATTAAAGAAATTAGAATAAAATAATTTTCATTATCTCTTTGCCATATCAGTGATCAAAGAGATTAATTATTTTCTTGTTTTATTTTTGTCTCAAAGAAACTCGGCCTCCTTTGCCATACACAATAAGGCATCCCCCTCACACTATTGTGGCCACTGTTTACAAAAATGGTGACTGTGATATTTCTACGAGAGTTGCTGCTCCTGATTTAAGAATGGTAAGTTTCAGCCTAATTTCATTTCTGAAAAGTTCTTTGGGACATTTTTGTATTGACATTTGATGAATCAGAATCAATTTGAATACATTGAATTACAGTGAACCCTTGTTAAAACGGACTAATGGGGGGGAAGGTTGTTCATTTTAGCCGATAGTCTGTGTTAACTGATGGTAGGGGTTAATACTGTATACGTACGATATTGGATAGTATATATAGACTGTACACTGAACATGATACATCATATAACTATATAAAACATATATTTTATGAAATTATTTAACATATAACAAGGTTAATTAGTTTAGGTCTAATTAATTAAGATCTGACTCCTCTGAAAATCTCTAAACCGTTATAAGTTTGTTTACTTCTAAATATGGAGAAGTAATTGTAGTAGTAATTTTGAAGTGGTCCAGTTACGGTAGTATTCTATGAATTTTCTTACAAAATACCCTTCTCATAAGAAAATACATTCAAAATGGAATACATCTCAAAAACTTATTGAAATCGGCCCATTAGTATATTTTGGGTGAAATTTTAAAATGTGTGTAAAAATTGGGCTAAAATTTCTGAATGCAAATTCTACTAGTTCACCAGTTCGCGAGTGTAAACAAGTTTTCAGACCCAATTATTATCTCCAGTTTTATATTGTCTACAGAAATAATTATTACTATAATAATGATTATTACTATAAAATCAACAGATTTCAAGTTACAGACTTTTTCATCGACACACTCTCTTATCTCAAAGTCCGGTATAACAGGGTCCGTTTTAACTAGGGTTCACTGTATTTGCTTTTTTAAAATTTTTAGTTTATTGTTATGCTTCTATCAAGTTCAGTTGCATAAAAATGTAATTTTTCTTATTTCTCCCCAAGTAACTGAAGATTTTAGATCTTTCTCTCAATTCTGTAAGTGAATGTTATGTATTCCTTTAGATAAAAAATGTTTGATTTTAAACTAAAGCAAAGAATTTAGAACCTAAATTTTACTTGCAAAGTCAATGATACCCACAGGTTACAAATATTTACTTCATTATTTCATTAGAGGAAATTTTGTCTCATGGTCTGCCAAGAAAGCTAGTTGTTCTTCATATGTATTAAGCTTTTTTAAACTTGCCAATTCTCAATTCTCACCTACATGCATGTTCATTTTAGCTTATGAACTACCATTGAATATAATTCAGTTGTCCAGTTCCACAGTTTTACATATAACAATTAAAAAGCTGGTCATGCTAACTACTCTTTCTCAATATCTATATAAAGATCCTTTTTCAGTTGAACAATTTGTGAATATTAAAAAGATTAATGGAAAATCAGCAAATTAAACTTTTTTAAATTCAATTTTCGGCAAAGTAGGATGACACAATCGTCAAACATGCATCGTATCATAAGGACTGATTTGACCAATCACTGCTAAAGAAACTAACATTTTTTTACTTTCGTACTGCAATGAGTGTTTAAATTTTAGTAAAAAACAATTATTTTTTTTTAATTAAATCAAATATTGTAAACCATTTTTGTTATTTTTTGACTACTATTTCCATTCATCCTAATTGATTAGTTTTGGTTTTAGTAAAAAA
>VCCN01004469.1:2909841-2925106 GCA_006491835.1 Architeuthis dux | reverse complement strand
TTCTGCCAGGGACAAAAAGTTGGAAATAAAATAGTTTGTCTTTGAACATGAAAGGACCTGAAGTAAATTGTCAAAGCCAATGTGGAGAGAAAATCAGATTGTGGAAGATGAATGTTACTGAGTCAGAGTACTTATCTAAATTCATTGTGATAATCAGTACAATACAATCTGTCAATGGTCATTATACATGTTAAGTAAGTTTGAAACATAAGAAAGAAGAAAGAAATATTTTACAATCTAAATATTCGTAATGGAGACATATCTATATAGACTCATGACTGTAAAACTACTCCGGTTCAGAAGGAAGTGTTCATTAAATTGAAGCATGATATGCATTTATGAAAGATTAGCCTTGGGATAAAAAAATCAATGTATTTATTTTATTTCTTTCATTATTTAAAATCGATTTTTGGGTTATTTTAGTATTTTGTTTGATCTTAGAAAATGAGTGGAAAATCATGTAATAATTCCACATCAAAATGAATCATCATCATCACCATGTATATTCTCACATCACAATGAATTTATCATCATCATCATGTGATAATCTCACATCATCATCAGCAGCAGCATCATTAAGAGATTATCATCTCAATAAAGCAATGTTTTATAGCTTCATGTTCCAATCCCAACCAAAGTTTTAGAATTAGAAGCCAACCGTTTCTAATAATTATTGCATTGTTCTTTATTTTTTAGGGCTCTGACAACCAAAAAGAAAGTACGAATAATTGTCTATCGAAATGGTCTCAGCACAGAACCTGTTGAAGTTGTAGCTGATCTTTCTAAAATGGACGAGGTCAGTTTCTCTTTTGCTCTTGTTTTATTTCTTTTTAAATTAAAATGAATGAGAAAAGTTCCATCTGGGATTTTTCTTCTTTTTTGGCTTCAACAATCAAAATAATTCTGATTGAGCTTCTCATTAAGTAAAGAAAAACAGTTCCATTAGAATGATATCAAAGTTTTTTCGTTTTTTCAAAATCAAAAATTGTCATTACTGCTTATGATGTGAGCAGCTTTAACTTAAATATGTTGAAAATAATAACAAAATTATGAAAGAAAATTAAAAGTAAAAACAGTACCTACAAGTAATCTGAAACTAAATCATAAATAATCAATATAATATGTTTTAAAATAGAGGCAGATAATTAGTATTTATAGTTATTTACTAAGCTTAGGTTAGTCCTGTTCAAAACCACAGTATTAGGGCTCCCAGTGAGAATCAAACTCACTACATTAGCAAATTCGTCAGCTAACCATCACACTACAGTATGCACTCACATCATTAATACTTTTTTAAGTTAAGTTTTAAAGGCAAAGATTATACAGACTCTGACAAAGTCATCAATGCTATCAGCTTACAAATTGTTGTACTGTATGGATTTTAGGGGTAATAAAGAAGTTGTTATCCAAATTATGACTGTTGAAGGTGTTAAGGGTCAGGATTTCTATCAGATCAATAATTTACTTATACAAAATAACTTGATAAATATAAAAGAAATATATGAATCAGAATAAACATTAAAATGCACTTCATTTTTATCTGTTGAATATTTATTCATACCATTAAAAAAAATACACCATTCAATTTTTCAATTACTGACATTTGATTAAAAAAACAAATAACTATTACACTGCATCCAATGTGCTGGTAGTATAGTTTGGGGGCCATCTACCAAAGCCCGGATATGGGCTGTTAAGAGGCTTGGATGAGTTGCAGTGTGTGGTAGTCCTCCAAATATCCTTGTAAGCCATTCGTCTTATAGTCTGGCATATACGGTTCCAACAAAACAAAATTTGCTATTTTGTTTTCTGTTTTATTCGTTTTTAATTTCTGTCATACTTTTCTGACTGCTTTAAGTTGTTACAAGCTTGCTTATTGCTTCTGAAGAGTTGAGCTGGCTGATATATAATTTGATAACATAGCTATTAATGTTATGGAATATTCAGAAGTACACAAATCCTCTAACATTGGCTCATTATTGCGCATTCTTATTTTTTAGTTGAGACTGTTTTTTTGTTTTTTTCAGTTCCTGGTTGCTTGTACAGCAAAAATGAACTTGGGCAGCTGTGCCCGTATTGTGTATGACTGGGAAGGACAGCAGATAACCAATCTGGCAGATAGTGAGTGTAAAGAATTTTTGAAACGCTTATACCTCACAACTTTGAGTTAAAATTAGATTTCGCATGATGTATTTTAAACAAACCAATAGCTGACGGGAGATGAAATTTATAAAACATTACATCCTTCTGAACACTCAAACAGGAAATTAAGCTCATATATCTTTTGATTTGTACATTATATGCAACAATATGGTTCATTTTAGTAGGAATACCTAGCATTGCCCTGAGAAAAAATAACTTCAAATATAACAACACAGGAACAAAATATGTTCTTTAACTCTTAGATTCATAGACTACTTGTAACCACTGTTAAACTCTTCAATGAATAGGATTTTAAAAAATGGAACTCTTTTGTAAATTGAATTAAAGAAAAAGAAAAAAATTACCAAAAAGTACAAAGTAAGTAACTTTAATCAGAAATTACTCCCCTTAAATTACTTTTTGAATTCCCTAGAATGAATTTAAGAGTTAATATATTTCATCTTACACAGCACAAGAATATTTACACTACTTACATATAAAAAGAGCTGGCCATGGGAAAACATGGTGGTCAGGTTGATGATCATGGCAAAGCTGAGCCTCACTTGGATTCAAAGTGGAAGTCTGTTGGAATTATGGGGATTCTAAGAATGAAGACATCCTCCTTTTTGGATACCCCGTGACCTCTGGTGACCTTCAGTGACTTTGGAGGACAGCACCACCTATCCTATCATCTTTTTCTGCACAAGATACCCTCACATACCAATTCACCTCCAAGAATGTAATTGTTTGGCTGCAATATAGATCATAAAGGCCACAGACTAATTCTACCTCTAATGACTTCCAGTAAGTTTGTAGGTCGAATTTGACCTAATCAGCCCTACCGTTTGTGAGGTCATATAATATTTTGGTACATAGCAAACTCAATATCTCACTCTATTTTGCTAGAAATTGCTTTATTTGGCTAGAAATGGCATGCTGTGCTCTTTCATCACTTCCGAGGTCAACCTCACATAGTCTATGTCACAACTAGATGTCTTGTGAGTCTTCATGCCAATAATTAAGTCAATGGGTCTTGTTAGCATGTGTACAGATTTAATGAATATAATATGAATTCAAAAAGTTGATCATTTAATACTTGTCAATCGTCTGCAAAAAACTTCTGCAAAATATTAACTAATAGAGACATACCTAAGAGGGTAGGAAGTGTACATTTTGGTCGCGCTCACAAAAGAATTTGCAATAGCTCACTCTTAACAAGTGTTGGTCTTGGTGCAAGAAAGTGAAGGTTGATCTCAGGGCTATGAATGAATTAAAATCACCATAGTAACATTAGCATTTTAAAATAGAATTTGATGATTTAACCAATAAATTTTGCAATTTTTGATCTATGATTTGTTTGAGCAGATTTTGGCACTTAATCTGTAGGTTGTGCATTGAAAATCAGGAAAAAAGAAATTGTTAGTGGTCAGGAATTAGTGACAGACAAAATAGGGTTATTATATTAGTATTAGTAATATTATTTTGATTTATTTGTTATTAGATGAAGCATTGTCAACCATTATTAATTTTTTATTAGTATTTCCAAAACAACATAAATATGGCGCAGAGAGTCGGTTGTAGGGAGTGAGTTTATTGGTAAGAGCAGCTAGGTGTAAACTAGTCTCCCTCTGGCAATGAGGGTGTGAGTTTGATTCTCGCCTAAGGTTTACTCTTTATTTCCGATTGCATTGTTATTCCTGAGCTACCTTCATGGTTGGCAAAGATCAAATCTAACCCTGAAACTTATCCATTATTTTTTCCCTGATGACTCTGCGCCATGGGGGGAGTTTTTTCTAGACATAATAAGGAGTAAATGTTGAAATTTTCAGCCCTCTAGCTCCATTGGTGTGGCCTGTACGTGTGAAAGATACATAACCAGCCAGCCAGACCAACTTAAAAATTGAAGAAAAATGTGTTGACAGTTTTGGCGACAGTTTTGGTTGATGGTTTCTAACATTTCTTTTACTTGCATATGTCCTTGTTACTGAAAATAGAACAATTTTACATAGTATATAGTGACTAGAACATTGTTGGTATTTACATTATTGGGGCATTGGAAATTCTACAAGTACAAGACTGAGTACTAAAGGGAGAGTTCGGAGCTATATGCATCATCAACCTCTCACCAGGGATAGAACCTCAGATTTTCCATCCTCAGCTCTTCACTTACATGAATAGTGCATACTTATTTTTATCATTTTGGTTTTACAGATTTTATAATTGTAAAAACGATCATTATTTTTTTTCATTTGAAATCAAACATTAGGTTTTCCAGATAGCTTCATCAATCTGGGATAGAAACTCAGTTTTCTGCTCTATCACTGAACCATGGCATCAAGAAGGAAAGATACATATGAAAAACATTTTGGTTTACTTCTGCCAACAAAGTTGGGAGAGGTATACATATTCACTCATATTTGTCTGTTTGCTCACACAATATCTCCAAAAGTTCTCAATGAATTTCAATAACATTTTGTGGAAGAGTGACCAATGGGCTAAGGAGGAATTGATTAAATTTTGGGGTGGATCAGGGGATTTTTTAAGTTAGTGCATAGTTAGCCAAATTTGGTTTAGTCCAACAAATAACGCTTGGGGAGATCCTGAAAAAACAAAAATACTATCGCTCTAATTGTATTACAATGTTATTCATATCTTATGTTTCAGCTCCGCTTTTAGATGACCGTCTCCAACAAGCAGGCAATCTGGGGTTGGGTCCACTTTGGGTGTCCACAGGAGAAGTCTTCCGTCCATCTGGAACAGTGGATTTTATGACTGGTTTGAAGAAGCTAATAATAAAGAAACTAAAAGAAACACAGTTATATTACAATGAAGTGAGTCTTTCTTTCACCCCAAATATTTTGTGTGTGTGTGTGTGTGTGTGTGTGTGTGTGTGTATCTGTATGCACATGCTTATCTCTCTTTCTGATATGAGAAGTAAACTTGGTGAATGATTCATGAATTGACAATGCTGTTCAGCTGATTGAATGCATGTGACAACAATTTCTAATATTATGTAAAAACTAGCATAGTACCTACCAAAAATTACAGGACTATTTAAGTGTGGATAAATTATACAAATACATATTTAGGTATAAATGTATTCATTACAAACAACAAAAAAACACCTACCTCGAACAAAATTTATTTTTCTGTTGATTTTCTACAACTTTTCATATTTTCTAGTTTTTGATAATTTTAAAACAATAATGCAGAAAACATCAGTTTTATTCATGAGAAATCAGAGATGCCTATATTTAGCGGAATTGTTTTCCGTGCTACTACCTGGACATCAGCAGCAACAGTAGTAGTGATGTAGACGTGAAAACACAGACACAGAAGCGCCTTGCTTTACCCCCTTCCCCTCTTTCTGTTTGCTTTAGCATAACAGAAACCAACCAACCAACAAACAAACCGGAAAAAAGTTACATCGGCTTATACGATAAAGGGTTTTAGATTCCTTTTGGTTCCTAATAATCCCAATTGAAATAATTCTTAGATAAAGGTCCAAGCAAGTAAAATAGATGGAATTAGCTAAGGTTTTAGTGCTCCAGCACAATGCTCTGCTAATTAATGAATAATTTGGCTTCATTTACATTTTTGTCAGGTATGAGGAAATTAAGATTTTCAGGGACTGAATGACTTTTAAGACTCCAAAATGAAACTTGATTATATATGCTAATAAATGTCCCCACGTGAATTCATGAAAACTCTCAGAAGAATATCGGCTCATTTTTATAACTGATGCTAACAGCATTGCATCCTTTTGAGAAGATTAATCTTTTTCTTTTTAAATTAACATCTCCTTATGATATCCCCAAATATGTTTTCCAGCATTGCAGTTGTTTTATTAAAACATCAGCAGAAAGACACCATAAATATCTAAAATATTTTGGCATAAAATTTGTATCAAGTTCATGATCTCCAGTTCTTAGTATTTACATTTCCTTACGATATCCCCAAATATGTTTTAACACTCTTATTGCTTTTTTAGTCTTTTTTAGTTTTCATTTTAAACATGTCATGTTTTAGTGTTTACAATTTTACAATTTTAACATCAATAAGCTATTTTAACATGGTTTTTACTCCTGTGGTATAAATAACTCTCTTTTTTACTAACCCTTTGATGTGAGAAGTGGCTGAAAGACCTTGCTTAGGGTGACCAAAAGTACATTTTTAAAAAAAACATATGACAATAATTACATAATTAGTATTTAAGACAAGCACACTTTAAACTGCAGCCATCACTTTTGGGTGAAGATCTATTGTTTCATTAATAAAATAGTTTAGCAGTAGGGATACACACCATAAAATTGTACTTCTTTATTACACTAAAGGGAAATGTTAATGCATTTCTTGATGTCTGCAGTAATAAGAAATATCTTTTTAAGATTTCCAGTGAAATTATCTTTGTCATAATGTTGTAGTCTATTTAAATAAAATGGTAGGAATATCATTTTCCCTTTTGACAATCTTCCTTTTATTTTCTTATCGCCTCTTCTTAGCTGGTTGCTGCTAAAATGGGAGACAAATCAAATGTGTATCGAGCAGAAGTTCGGTCCATGAAAGAAGATGAACTGAACCAAGTAATTGCAAAGGTAAACTAAAGTGTTCTAATGTTTTAGATTTTGTTTTTGTTATCAAGCATAACTTTGTCTATTATTTGTATGTCTCTTCTCAAGATTGTCCATCTTCTCTATCTTATTGTCTGCTCTCATCAATACTCTTAATGTCAGTTAAGGAGATAATGTTTGAAAAGAAGATGTCAGGATATTTTCACTAAGATCAGGATCTTCTCCTCAATATTCCTTGGGGTCTGGGGCCTCTTGAGGTGACCCTTATCATTGTGAATACAAGTGTGCAAGTTTAGAATTGGAACCTGGGAATTCCATTCAACATTTTTTCATTGTGGATGATTTTTTTAATTTTGCCTTCATTAAATTTAACTTTCCTATATAATGTTAGTATTATTAGGATCTGGGTTTAAATAACAGGTCAGATTAGAAACTCAATAGAAACAGTCACGTGACCAACATCTTTTGGCAGCATGCCGTGTTGGGAGTGATCAATTAAAAAATTGGAAAAAGGGGTAATCAATGAATAAGTTACTTCTCTCGCCTTTTGTTTGATCACTAAATAGTCCAAATTCTTTTAAAAAACAAGTGTGAAAGGTGCTGGACACAAACTAAGGGACACATTTAGCATAAACTTACATTGTAAATTGAACACCCACTAAAAACCTATTTGGGGGGTAATTTTTAAAAAAACAAAAAAATGTTTCAGCCCTCTAGATTCATTGCTTTCAGACTGTGGATGAGATTAAGGATAATCTGTGCACGTGATAGATAGATAGCCAGCCAGCCAGCCAGACCAACTTAAAAACTGAAGAAACCTATGTTGACTGTTTTAGTGATAGTTTTGGTTGACGGTTTCTAATAGATCAGAACATTATGAAACATCTTTTAGTGAACCCATTCATCTTGAACACATGAATTTTAAAGCATAACTTTCTGTCTCAAAGATTTGCAATTAGTTTTTATACAATTAAATAGGATAGATTTCTTTGCTTTCTCCTTTGTTAGGCTTTAGAAAACCTTTTCATCTTTCCTGAATGAAATTGAATGAGTTTATTTGTGACTGACTGTAATTCTCTACTTTGCAGGCGACTGAGGAAATTTCAGAAATGAAAGAAACACTGGAGTCTCTCACAAGCAAACTGCACAATCTGGATGAACAAAAGATTGTGGAATTGGTTTGTAAAAGCAGTCTTTTCCCCTATTATCTTCATCCTTATTTCCTTAAATGACACTAACTTGGCAACCAATCAGAAGTAACCTTACTGTGTATGCATAAACAGATCCTCTCCTGTGAGGTTACTCAGTTGGCAGTGAGATGCCATTGAGTGAGCTTGTTTACTGTGTGACTGTCTCATTCATAATGAATGTGCCAGCACATTCTTCACATCTCATGCAGGTTCTTTTTTCAAAACATCTTATCACCCAGGTCTGTCATCCCCCTTACAGTCCAGATTTGACTCCCTCCAACTTCTGGCTTTTTTGCAGTTGAAAGGGAGGAGATTTCAGACTGTGGATGAGATTAAGGATAATGTGATGAAGCAGCTGATGACGATCCCAAAAGAGGACTTTGCAGACTGTTTTGAATAGGTATAAGGGACACTGAGACAAGTGTGTGAGGTCTCAAGTGGAGTACTCTGAAAGGGACTAAGGTGCCATTGCCCTAGGTAGGCTATTTTTTCATTAATATTAAATGGATGGATACTTTCCAGACAGACTACATATAAAGAACTTCTGACCACTGACACATGCAGTATAGAGTACATTGCATAGGCATGTGGAAACTCATTTGTGAGATGTTTATATCCTATGTATGCATACAGCTTTTCAGTATATTTTATGCATCCACATAATTAGTATCAGACATTAGATTTTGTTAGAGCCACCTGCAAATTAAATGAAGAGTTTCCAATCATTAGGTTGTAAGATTTTATGCATTAACACACACACTAGAGGCCACAGATACAAACTTCAAACGCAACTTGAAACTGGCGCAAGAAAACAGTTCTTCACTGCAAGAGTGACAGCGGACTGGAACTGTCTGAGTGAAGCTACGGTCACTGCAGAGAATGTGAACACTTTCAAGACTAACCTAGAGAGGGAATGGTCAAGCAGAGACAAATATTGCTACACCTTCCCCTACTAATCTATGTAACCCACGATCATCATAAAAGATGTGGAGCTGGGAAACAATTGGTAGAAACCTACGTCTGTCTAATTACTGCATGGTATCTACTGATCGATATAAGGTACATTAAAGTTTTGCAGTACAGATAGTTTTTAAAATTCACATATTGTTTTTCAAAGTGCTGGAATAATTACAGATCATTTCTCTAGGAGGATTTTGAAAAGGCAGCTCATTAGAACATATGAATATTTTGAAATAATGGACATGTCTGAAAATATAAGCTGATACATATACTAATTAATTAATAAGTTTACTGTATGTGAACTAATATTTTTCCCTTTTACTTTCAGCTCCAATCATTCTTTTCTTTTTCTTTTTTGTCAAACTCCTACTATTGGAGTTGACTTGATTTTCCTATCTAAAAACAATGACATTCAGGTTCAAACCAAAAAGGTTCAGACCAAAAACTGAAAGGATCTGAGTCATGTGTACAGCCCTAACCGTTCATAGTAGAAACTTGAAATTTGACACACACTACCTGGGTACAAGAAAGTTTTGTTTTTTTTTGAAAATTCGACTTAGTGGCTGAAATAGTTGCATTTTAATATCTATGGATGTGTCACATGTACAGCCCTAACCATTCATAGTAGAAAATTTTGCATACACACTCCCCTCAAAGAGTGAGGGAAACAGTTTGTTTTTTTTTAAATTTGGCCTAGTTGCTGAAGCAGTTTCTCTATCTATATCTGTGTCATATGTACAAGCTAGACCAATGGAATCAGAGTGGAGTTTGACCCTGAAGCAACCAGTCTTCTGAGTATTTTTATCCTCCAGTATGTCTTTCTTGCTTTTCTTTATTCTTTACCATATATGCTGCTATATAAGATTGATATTTAATTTTTTTAAATAACTAGACAAATATTACACTGTCTCCAATGCGCTGATATTATGACGAGGAGGCTGTCTACCAAAGCTTGATATTGACAGTTATGGGGGCTGGATGAGTTGCAGTGAGCATCAGTCCTCCAAATACCCTTGTAAACCATTCGACTTATAGTCCGGCATATACAATAACAGTAAACATTATTTTTTACTAATCAATTAATATTATTATTGATGCAATAAACTATGAAATTGAAAAATATTTTCAATTTCAGTGTACTAGACATTATAAATATTAAAATTCTAAAACTTTAAAATCTTTTAAAAAACCTTAAAATTAACATTTTTATGAACATAGTTCCATCTTGTGTATTGGTGTATGTCTTCTGATGTACATGTTACGGCTGTTTAGGCCATTTTCAACATCTTTACTGTTTACTGATTACATATTACTGATGCATTTATTTTGTAATTTTGTATTTCATTTGAGTTGCTTTGCAATTTTTATAAACAACTATTACAAGTTCCTCTATGAATCTTTTCTTTTCATCACCGTAGATGATTTAGCTTTTTAGACCTAATGATTGGAAACAATATGATATTAAGATCCTATTGCTATTATCATGCTCTATTATTTTTTAAATGTTTATACTCCATTTTAATAATAAGATGGTGTAAAACTAGTAATAAAATAATAAAAGCTAAATATCTTGAAGATATTACCATATATGCTGATATGTAGGACAGATGTTTAATTTCCTTTTTTAAAAAACTACAAAAATGTTACACTGTGTCCAATACGCTGGTATTATGACTAAGAGGCTTCTACCAAAGCTTTATATGGACAGTTATGGGGCTTGGATGAATTGTAGTGAGCGGTATAGTCTTCCAAATACCCTTTGTAAACCATTCGTCTTATAGTCCAGCACATGTGGTATTTATTCTCCTTCTCTTTCTTTCCATTCCTTCATGTATTCCTTCTTTTTATTCATTCTCAATTTTTTTACTAGTTTGAAGGCGTTGTATTTGTTCAGTACATAACATGCTTTTTATCAGAAATCTTCCATCATTTTTCCATTCAGAATTATTCAGATTATTTCCATCTCCAGGAACAATTCATGTATATGTGGCACCTGCAACTCCATTTCTTGTTCATAACTCACTGAATACTTATAATGAATCAGGCATTATGACAAGTATTTGCGTTTGCGGATTATGCAGCTGATTCTGTTATAAATGGCATATAAGACTTCCTCCTTATTTTAGCAGGGAATATCAAGGAAAAGATAATTTTCCTAAATTCTTCTCATTTATCATCCAGTTTTATGAATCCTCCTCAAATTCTAGCCAATCTGGGGTTGGACAATGAAGGTTACATTTAACTTTCGAGTTGTTTTTTGGGGAAGGAAGAAGGAATATATTTTGGTAATTCAGTTTAAAATCATATGCATACATCAAACAGAATTGTGCAGTAAATATTATAAGTAGGTAAATTCATATAGTAGATCTCACACTTCACGAGCTCTTTCATGAATGTCTCTTTAACCACTTTGGTGACAGAAGCCTTGGGGTTTAAAGGAAGCACAATTTGCAGTCACTCTACAAACCTTTCCTCTCCAATTCTCTGTGTCATCTTTGTTTTACCACCTTGTAATAGTAGATTTTTGTTGCCCATTCATTGTCTAAATGATACTCCATTGAGATTAAGCATGTATCTAAATGTGTAATATTGCTATAGCCCTGTAAATGAATTTTTTTTAGCAGCAGTCGGTGAGAATAAGATTTAATGCACAATGTATTTTTATGTGAATTTTAAAGATTAATTGATAAATTATATTCGTAAGATATATCATTCTTTAAAATCTTTGTTAGATATATTGCTTTCAAGTCCTCTGCTTTCCTTCATTTGCATATATTACTTTTACCAGAGCCAGGGTGCAGATTATGCGATGCAGCATATCCAGAAGTTGAAAAACAATCACCGTCTCATTGGAACAAAAGGCTTGCGCTTGAAGGTAAATCTTCCTTTCTTTGTGGCTACAAGTCAAAGTCAAGTGATGACTTTATTACACTGTCTCTGTTGCAGCTTTGTTTTTTTATTGTGTCAACAAGATTTTGAACAAAGGTGTCTTAGTGTTTTATGTGTACAAAATACAGAAAAATGAACTGCACATCAATTTAAGTAGTCGTGCTAAGGTTTTTGCTGTTCGTAAATCTATTAAAGATATATACTCTTTATACATAGTCTTTTTTATTAATATGTTTGTAGAATAGCTTGAAAAGGGTAGCTTTAGAACAACCAGTTCAATATCAATTCAATAAGACTGAATGTGTGTAGTTGTTTTCTCTTTGTACTATTTGGACTAATTTTGACCAAACTGTATGCCTTATTAGAAACCATCAAGCAAAACTGTCAAAATAGGTTTCTTGGTCTGTCTGGCTGGCTATGTATGTATATATGTGTCGCATGTACAGGCCCCACCAATGGAGCTAGATGGCTGAAAATGTAAACATTTACTCCTTATTATGTCTAGAAAAAATGTTTTTTTGTTTTTTGAAAATTCTCCACCTAAATAGGTTTTGAGTAGGAGGTTCAATTATGCTAAATTGATCACTTAGTTTGTGTCCAGCAACATTTACGCTTTTCTTTTGAAAATTCAGACTTTTTTAGTGATCACTGCCCAACAAAATGCGAGAGAAGTAACTTATTCATTGGTCATCCCTTTTTCCAATTTTTAATTGATCATTCCCAACCGGCATGCTGTCAAAAGATGTTGGTCATGTGACTGTTTCTATTGAGTGACTAACCAGACCTGTCTACAGATTATCCAAGTTGACTGAATATGGGATTTTATATGGATTACTTAAAAAAAAAAATAATTCTTGGACTCTAAATCTCTAAATCCATTAAAATCTTAAATCCATATTGCTGAAAAGACAAAATGTATTACCAAGAAAATTTGAATCATAGTCTCTATCTTTTCTAAAATTCTGATGTGACATAATTGCATCATTCCATGGTTTATTCAGCCCAGCACTGAAACAACAAAGATGAATATGGTAGTCCAAATAATTAATGGAATTATATAAATCCAGTTTTCCTAATCTCACAACATACATCATGGCCATGTTGAAAAAGATTCTTGCATAAATATATCGGCCTCTTCTTTAGGGACCCAAAGATTTTGAGAGAAAAATAAAATGACTGAAAATCAGTTCATTTTATACCTACAAAAGATCTTGCAGAAAAGCATAATGTAAACAAATAAAACAATGTTCAATGAATGTTAGAAATGCATTATGAATGTTGGGGCAGATATGAGAAGCACATTTCAATAAGACATTTGTTAGATTAAGTAACATTGTTTGTGTTTGTCCCCAATATAAACATCAGAGACATATTTTACTTAAATATTTTTATAGATACCAGGCTGACCACTTCTCAGTTATTTAAATCCAGCAGTATTAAAAAATATATTAAATTTAGAATCTATTTAATTAATGCATCAGAATTATTATATTTGCATTTCATCTATTATTAACTTCTGGTTCCAATTCAGTGACCCACTGTAACATTGAAATATTGTATAACTGGACGCTTTGTATCCTCTCTGGATCTATAAAAGTGGTTATCTGATCTAATGAGTGTGTGTGACTTGGATTGTGAGATTTGCAGAGATCCTTTTCCATCTTGTTGGATCACATGGTTGTAGGGTGGCCATCACCAAACTTCCAAAAAGGAGAACAATCTAGCTCAAGGTTCCCAACCTGGGAGTCAACAAAAGGTATTACAAGGGGGATATTTCCAAATTTCCCAAAAGGAGGATATTGCAGACTGAAAAGAAGGACTTGGACAGATTGACTCTCTTGGATGTGTTGTTAATGATGAGTTGTATAAAATATACAAATACTTAGAAGAATTGTTGATTTGTCAAATATCACTTTAATATATGAATGCGGTTTTGTAGTTAGTATTTTTGTAAGATTTCACAAAAAAAAGTGTAATAAAATTGTTAACACATTTTTATTATGTGTAGTTTTATGGCTGTCACTTCGTCACGCCTAAGTATATCTGAGGTAATTTGAATAAGTTTTTCAGTCTTAACCCGAAAAAGGAAGACCAATTAATGTCCAGCGCTACCTTGTGCGGGGCAAAGGACAGAGTGCTTAAAAGCCGGACTGTCCAGCGTAAAGCCGGACGTCTGGCAACCCTATATGGTTGTAGTATATTAAAATATTTTTTGAAGTATGTGGGTACATCAATAAGTCCATAGCCTAATGATGAAAAAAGCATTATTTTTCAACATAATCTCCTTCTTTGTCAATGCACTTAATTCAGTGGGGAATATTAATCACATTGTCAACTATTATTAATTTTTTGACTAGTATTTCTTTCATCTAAATTTTAGTTGCTTTACACTACTATTACTCTGACCATTAGTCTACGGCAGTGAGTAAAGAGCACAGATTGGAAATAAAGAATAAGCTCTTGGCGAGATGCAAACTTGGATCCTTTTGCCTCAGGAAGCTTGGTTTTCGTTACCTGTTGCTCTACCACTTGAGCTACGAGAGCACTACGATTGGCAAAAGATTAAATCTAACCATTTAAACTTACCCTTCATTTTTCTTATCACTCGGAACCATATTTCCTCATGTTATTTTTTTATGAACACTAGTAGTGTTAGTATCAGTAATATCAACTTGAATCCCCATTAGATGAAACATTGTCAACCATTATTTATTTTTTAATAGTATTTCTTTAATCACTCAGACCGTCAGTCTGTGACAGTGAGCAAACAGCATAGATTGAAAATAAAGAATAAGCTCTTTGTGAGATTCAAACTTACAACCATTTTGCCTCGGGAAGCCTGGTTTTCCGTATCAGCTGCTCTACCATTTGAGCTACAAGAAAAATGCAGAAATCAAATCTAACTATTAACTTTCTCTTCATTTTTCTAATAATGGCACCTTATTTCTTATGTTAGTATTTTTATTTTTACATACAGAAAACCAGAAACTAAAAGTTAGATGAAAGAAATCCTAGTTAAAAAATTAATAAAGGTTGACAATGCTTCATCTAATAAAAATTCAAGTTAATATTACTATTAATCATATAGATCAAACATTATACAGTGAAAATTTCAAATCAAAATTCAGCTAATAACTATGTGCCAGGCCTCAGACATTGATCCACCTTTATATTCATGAAGACCATTATTTCTTATGCTATGAGAAATTGATCAAAGGAAAAAAAGTGAAACTTTGGAAAATGTTACTTTTCTCAAAAAGTGTTTTTTCTGAAAATATATCTAGCATGAAATAATTGCATAAAATTTATTCTTCCAGGCATCGATATAAAAGATGAATCAGAGCCTTTCATTATGCATATCCCGTAAATATTGTAACTGAATTAATTTTTGTACTGACAAGTTTTCTCATCAAGTGGATTAAGATTTCAAAAGCAAAAATGATTTTCAATTGAAGCGAATATGTGTTTGCCTGTGTGTATCATCATCATCATCATCAGCCGTTATAAGTCCAC
>VCCN01004469.1:2868097-2879849 GCA_006491835.1 Architeuthis dux | reverse complement strand
GTCTGAAAAGTCAGAAATGGGTTTTAAAATATAATGATATTTCTGTGTTTATTAGTTTTATTTTTTTATCTATAATTCTATAATTCTGAAGAATTAAAAGCATGTTAGTCCAGATGTGTTAGACCTCAAAATATCTATGAAATACTCCTCTTATTTCCAGAATGGGATTATCTACTGTAAGGCAATGCCACAGTTGTGCTTAACAATATGCACAGACATCTCTGTGACAACCAGGCTGCAATCCAGCTCTACTACCATCTCAGGCTATGTTGTAGCCCTACAACAAAAAGAAGTTTCCAATCAAGCACAGATGTGGACATTTTTTCAGGATGGAACTATATCAACTCTGGTAAGATATGACAGAATCATTTTTGTTAAGTAAATATCTTGAGTTATGGCCCTTAGGCGGAAGAGCACTTATCAACTTCCGGTAAGGGGGCACTGCTTAAGTTCTGGTGACCAAGCTGCCATTTTGGTTTTAAGAGATTGTACATGACACACATGTCAGAGTCTCGTTTCTGTAAATAAGTATGAATAAATTGAATCGGTATCGGTGAGTATGTCTTTTGTTGCATTTTAGATCTGTTGATATCTGTCATAATAATACTTACAATTCTTTCCTTCAAAGTGCAGTTTTTGTAACAACTTGATTGTTTTTATTACATTGTTCATACATTAGCTATGTAAAGAAATCTAACAACGTAAGTGAAAATAGGACTACAATTCTAAACTCAAAGTCCAGCTTAATTTGGATCCACCTCGTTACATTATAGCTTCATTCATGATAAAATCTTATAATATAAGCCCATGTCACTTTTTTTGTTTCTTTGTTTGTTGGTTTTCTTCACACTAAAACAAACAGGAAGATAGGAACAGGGTAAAGCAAGGCTCTACTGTGTCTGTTTTTTTGCATCTATATCATTACTACTACTACTGCTGATGTCTTAGTAGTAGCGCGGAAAAGAATTCCAGTAATTATAGGCATCTCTGATATTTCATGAATAAAACTGATGTTTTTCTCCCATTAAAAAAGAATTTTGTTTTTTTACCCAATTATGTTGTTAAAAACAGAAAATATGAAGAGTTGTTGAAAATCAACAGAAAATAAATTTTGTTCAAGTTATGCGTTTTTTGTTTGCAATAAATTCATTTATACTAAAATATATAAGTCATCCATACATAAATAATCTCATCATTTTTTACGGGTACTATGCAAGTCTATAAAATAATAACCATGAGTAAGCTACACAAAATTAGCCTCGTATACTCACACTTATAAGATTGAGTATCTCATTCAGTCCCTAGTATTTACCCAGTCAACTAAACCTTGAGTCAAAAAAGAGAATTATACTTTTTACTATTATAATTTTTTCTTGTTAGAAACCGTCAACCAAAGCTGTCACTAAAACTTCAGTTTTTATGTTGGTCTGGCTGGTTATGTATGTATTGTGCTTACAAGCTGCACCAATGGAGCTAGAAGGCTGAAAATTTCAACATTTACTCATTATTATGTCTAGAATAAAATTGTTTTACTGTTTTTTGAAAATTCCCCCCACATAGGTTTTTAGTGGGGAGTTCAATTTGCAATGTAAGTTTATGTTAAATTGATCATTTAGTTTGTGTCTGGCAGCATTCACACTTGTTTTTTGTTGTTGAAAATTTAGACTTTTTTAGTGATCACTGCCCAACAAAAGGTGAGCGAAGTAACTTATTCATTTTCCAATTTTTTAATTGATCACCCCCAACATGGCATGCTGCCAAAAGACATTGGTCATGTGACGGTTTCTATTGGGTGACTAACAAGACCTGTTTATTTTACTGATTGATATGTACAACATGATGACTTGAAACTATGCATTCTTTAAGTCAATAGAAGAATTAAATGAAAGGGCATTAATTGCTAAGTGGGAAAATTTACCAGCTTTGTTGACATGCCTTTGTTTCTGCATGGTTATGTTGCTAGTATTCAAATATTAGCTTTTTGAATGGAATCCCTCTAGAGACATTACTTTCAAAATAGTCATGATAGAATGTTTAAACTAATAGCATATATTTATGAGAATATTTCAATCTTCAACAGCAATAAAAGATGCCTTTTTTGATAAATTATGTGGCTTTTCAACCTTAGAGCAAACAAATATAAGATAAGCTCACTGGACATAAAATCTGGAAGCCTGAAGATAAATTGTAACATTTTATTTAAAAACAATTTTGGCAAGTGACTATATTTGTTATTGTGAGATCTGTAGTCTCACATCTCACATTAATGTTTTTTACATTTGAACATTTTTACATTTGAATGTTTAACACACAACACCACAAGTTAATCGCATTTGGCAAAATATATATTTAAAATCAAATTTCAAATATACAAAGTTAAAAGTTGCGTCCTTAGCTGAACGGTTTAAGAAAAAGAGTTGAAAAGTATTTCTCGGTAGAATTGAACATAATTCTTCAATTGCTATTTCAAAGTTGATTGGAGCTTGGTTGCTTAAGCTAAGTATTTGTTTTAATTCACCACATATACAAACACTAATACACATACATTAATGTGTTTATTCAAACAAATATATAAAATTATACATATTTTCTGAGACTATAAAACACAAGAAAAATATTATACAATTTTGGAAAATTTCAAACATAAAGCCAACCTTTTTTGTGATGTAACACAAACAATTCTTTTCTATTGATTATCCTTTTCCTAAACTGCTCTGTTTAGGCCCGATTAATATTAAGTAAATAAATTATTTCATTACTGTAAAAAAAGGAATCTTCTTATATTTTTCATCTGTCTCCAACAATATTTTGTCCTTAATGCCAATATAATAAAGATAATGCGTTTCTCCTCAAAACCATACCAAGAGGAAATCCTACAGATCTCTTCAAATATCAAATGTTATTGCGAAATCTCTATTAACTTATTTTGAGAAATTAATTTCAATTTTGGTCTGTAAAAAAGCAAATAGGAAACTCTAGAGCCACTTTTGGTTATGCTACCAAATATATTCTCCCTTATCCAAAAGATTATGTAAGGTATGGTAGTCCACCACACCTGCCTGAGGGAAGCAAAAAAATAGGACCCAGGTGGAATAACCGATTAGGAACCTAAAGGTGTGTTGCTCACTTGGATTGGGCACTTGGGTGTGGACCTCACCAAGTGTGACCGAACCAGTGAGTGACATGCCAAAGAATCAACAGTAGAAGCTCAGGAAGTTAGTGACAAGTAGTCTGGGAGTTAACAATAGCATGAGTTGCAGACTAAAGCTAAGTGGATCTATTTTTTGGTCTATTCCAACAAGCATTGTAGTGCTGATTAAAGACAAGAAGATGTGACTTTGTGAGGATGAAATACGCAAGAGCAGTTCTTGCTTGCGCCTGCAATAAATAAGTTGAAGTTGAAAATAACAGGATTAGAAGAAACAAAGGTGGTTATTCTTTTCCCATGAAAGATAAGTTGCAGCTAATCTAAGTCTAAGAAAACTTTTTTCCATCTTCCTTGAGCAATGCCACATTGTTCTGTTGTATATAAACGTATATAAATTCATGTTTACATAATTCGTGGTGGTTTTGTTTGTCCTTTGAATTTACCATTGTTGTTTTTCTTTTGGTCCACACACACACATATACACACAAACATGCACTATATCATTTGCTAGCATTTGTCTTCTGTCTTGTCAGTTTTCCTGGCCTTGGCCATGTTGGCACTTGAACAACATATGTCTTGGCTAATCTTAAGAAGAGATACACCACAACAGTAAGCTATTTTGAAAATAATTTCCATAAACAAACACAAAAGATTTACTATGATTTATGAAAATAAAACAAAAAATAAGATATTTGAACATATTTTAATATTTTTGAATGTTATATATATGCATTAAAGAGCAATAGTATTGTAGCAATCAGGGTTCCTGTTTTGTTATTGGATGACTAATTTTAATATTTATTTTCTATGAAATGACCCTTTGATGAAGATAAAATAAAATTAAAAGAAAGAAAAGGGACCATTTGCTCTTTGGACACCTATTTTCATTCCTATCCTAAATATTCACCTTTTCCAGATATTTCTCCGAAATAATTTCTATTGATTATCATTTTTAGTAACATTATTTTGATTTACTAGAATGAAGAATTGTCAATTAATATTAATATTTGACTAGTATTTTCTTTGTCTTATTTCTGTTACTTTCTTATCGCAACTATCTTTGGTCTTCATAGCCTAATTAGTAAGGCAGCTGACCTGGACAGTAAGGCAGACTTCCCCAAGAAAAGGGATGTGAGTTCAAATCTTGCCAGAGGCTTATTCACTATTTCCGATTTACACTGCTTACTAATGATTGTAGAATGACAGTCTGAGAATTGTGAAAAAAGCAACATAAAAATGATGAAAGAAATACTAGTCAAAAAATTAATAATAATTGGCAATGTTTCATCTAATAAATTCAAATAATATTACTATTAATATGACTAGTGGATGTAAACAAAGATGATGGCATATCGAGTAAAATAAAGAATGAAAGCCATATTGTTAGATTTGAGCTTCAGTAACCAGTGGTCACCATGGCCTAATTAGTAAAGCAGCTGCCCCAGACAGGTAGGCTTCCCGAGGAAAATAAATTCTTTATTTCTTATCCATGCTGCTTATAAATGATCGATTATCATTACATTTAATAAGCACTTCTATTTATAATTTGTTTTTAAAAACTTTTGGTTAGCTCCAGATATGAATAAGCAGCAAAGAACTGATCTCAATGTTTGAAGAGTTGATTTTTTTCTCCATGTTTCTACCTTTATTTTCACTAATGGCATGTTAATTAATCACACATTTATATCTATCTATCTATGTATCCGAACTTCACCCAGTCCTAACCGTTCATAGTAGAAACTTGAAATTTTGTACACACACTCCCCTCAATGAGTAGGGAAAATCTTTTTTATGTTTTTTGAAAATTCCGCCCCAAAGTAGGGTTTTAGAGGGAGGGTTCAATTTTATCTATCTATGTAGCCGAACTTCGCCCAGCCCTAAACGTTCATAGTAAAAACTTGAAATTTTGTACATACACTCCCCTCAACGAGTAGGGAAAATGCTTTTTTTCTTTTTTGAAAATTCCCCTCCAAAATAGGTCTTTAGTGGGGGTTCAATTTTCAATGTAAGCTTATGCTAAATTGGTCACTAATTTATGCTGCTTGTTTTTGAAAATTCAGACATTTTTTAGTGATCACAGTGATTCATAATTTCCCTTGGAATACTAATCTTGTATACAACCTGCAACAAAAAATGTAATTTCTAGTGAGAGAAAGTTCATGTATATATCTGCATAAATGTGCATTTGCTTATATATTCATGAATGTATACCAGTGTGTGTTGGTAATTTCATGTAAGAGTATATGGCTCTGATAAAGCAGATGAGCGTATGTATGTATGTTTGTATGTATGTATGCACTGTTGTATATATGAATACATGTGTATGTCTCTATATGTTAATATGTGCATTGGTACATGAGTGGGCATCATTCAGTAATTCTAATCTGTGTCCATCCTCCACTTGGTACTACTTGTTACTTTCCCCTTCAAGTGGAAATATCAGTTTACACAAGTGCTTACACCAAGCCAGAACATGTTTCAATTCATCATCCCCATCACCATCATCATCATAGTACTAACATGAATGAACCCTATCAAGGTTGACAATAGGTGTAACAGATATTTACTATTGCTTGAGCAGGTAAGTTGCTTATAGGTCAGTGTGTGTAAGTTCTTTGGCAAATCACTCGCCTATAATCAACTTACCTATCAACTATCGTGGCATGCCAGGGACAAAGCATTTTACCAAGATATCTGGCAATGAAATAGAGTACAGAGAGAAGTGGAAACATGCCTTTCCCAGGGGTTTTATTTCAAAGGGAACATAAACAGCCTCATCAGTTTGTGACTTTTACAGTTTTTTTTTACGATCTTGGGAAAATGTACATGTATGTATGCTTAACAGAAACTAAACAAATTTGTGACTTTTAGAGGGTTTTTTTTTCTTTTAAGTACTGGGAAAATCTATGTGTATGTATGCTTAACAGAAAATATACAAATTTGTTATTTTGGAGTTTTTTTCCACTATCTCGGAAAAATATACGTGTATGTACACTTAACGGAAAATAAACAGATTTGTGACTCTCTAGAGTTGTTTTTTCACGATCTTGGAAAAATACTGCTTAACAGAAAATAAACAAAAAGATGGGCACAAAAAATATATCCATTTTACAATGAATTCACATTGTAAATGGGCCCCTTCAAAAAAAAAAAAACCCACATATTTTGGGGGTGATTATCAAAAACTAATTTGCAGGGTCACATTTGTACACACAGAAAATTTCATGGGATTATGTTATGTAGTTTTTGTGAATTTTAGAGGGTTTTTTACGATCTTGGAAAAACATCAGCCTTCTCTAAAGTAATCACTGTTCTCCCTCTTACTCCCACATCCTCTATAAATAAAAGTACCCACTTGCTCTGCGAATCAGCAGCAGTCAAGTGACAGCTAAAAAGGGAGAGCACAAAAAAAGTGTCAAATTTAGCATGAATTTCCAAATTTTCAAAAACTAACTAAAAACCTGCTCTAGGATCCCAGTGGTACACACAGAAAATTTCATGGGTTATGTATGTGTATGTTATGTTTTGCGGTAGACTGTCACATATGTATGGACAGACAGATGGATAGAGGGACTTTTGATGAATTATAATAAGATAATATAATACAATTAATGACAGAATATAACACAACAATAGAATATAACCCAAACATACCTTAGTACTGCTAAATCTATATTCTTCATCTATTGCAGGTAACTGGTCAGCCATTTGTACAACTTTCAACTTCCATGGTCAGACCTGTCAGTATCAGCTATGTGCTACCTCCTACTACTCCAAAGATCACAAGAACAGAATGGAATTTGTATTACTAGCTGAATACCCACCCTAACAGGCATGATTTTTCAGCTAGTATATATAAATTGCTGTCAAATATTTGAATGGTGTAAAGAAAACTTTTTGACAGCAATTTATATACTAGCTGAAAAAACTGGGGAGGGGGGGGTGGATACATATATCCATGAATATTCATTCATTCTCTCTATCCCCCTCTCTATCGTAAAAGATAAACATTCATTCTTTAGTTTTTGTGGTAGGTGAGTACTTACAGATGGTCGGACGGACAGATATCTGGTTAATTATAATAATAATAATAATAATAATGTTATTATTATTGTTGTTGTTATTATTATTATTATTAGTAGTAGTAGTAGTAGTAGTAGTAGTAGATGATGATGATGATGATGATGAGGAGGAGGAGGAGGAGGAGGATTTTTTATTTTTCAAAATATACATGCTATTCTGGAAAATGTTCCTAAAGTGTGTTCTACATTCTTTTGTTCTAAAGTCAAAGTTTTCATTCCTTCCAGTGATTTGAGTCCAATGCATTTTACTTTCCTTGCAACTGTAGTTGTCATATCACTTATACGTACAATTTTCAACTTCTGTTACTAGATAAGGGACCACATGTATTTACAAAATCAAGATCATGTTTATTTGACAAATTTTTGAGGATAAACAAAAGGATATAGTCCAATGACATAGTGAAATTATGAGGCAGTTCTCCTCTCCATTGGACTTAACAGTCCACTATTAATTTTCAAGACACAACTTCTATCTTGCCTTTTCTTTTTACATTTTATTGAGAAGATATTTACAGGTCTCATCAAAGCAAATAAAAAGTTCATGTTTTTTAACCAATTGTAGTTGGAAAGCATTTTAAAGCATTGAGTAGGCAGAATGGTCCATTATATAATTATGATAATATGATTTTTATAACAGCAATAGTAATTAACATTTTAATGACACTAATCTACTTATTTCTCTTGGACCAAATTAGTGTTGTATAGCGGGTGAATGTCCTGGACTTGGATAGAAAGGAAACTCGAAGACTTGCTTATAAAAATATCTGGATATATTTTATTTCATAGCATACATCTTTGTCGGCTGGAGAGTGAAGAGTGGGAGAGAGATGATGGGTGCCGAAAGACCGTTCCCAACAGGGGAACTTGGTCTTATGTCTTCCCAGCCCTAGGCGGTCTGCCTCCTAGCTGCTTGGGTCCTCTTGTCTATCCCCAACAGGGACAGCGGTGTCGGGCCTTCCAGCTCCGCTGATGTCTGTCTCTTCTTTGAGTGCCGAGATTTCTGTTTGCGCTCGCTCTCTGTTCAGGTCTGCTTTATAGGTTTCTCGAACTCCTACGCAGGTGTCATTCACATCCTGTTTGTTGGACACCTACGCAATATACCTATTTCCTAAGGTGACCGGTGTCACTTACATTTCTGCACAGGTGTCTGACCATGGAATAACCTTTTCGTGGTAGGATATCATAACATTAGGACAGTTTAAATGAGGTTGTATAGACTTGTGATTTGTTAGCTAAAACAATATCTTTAAATCTTTACTGAAAAAATATTTTTGAATAAAATTCAATCTTCATTAATATTTCTAATTAAGAGCAATAATATGTTTAGCAATGTAAATTTTGGTTAGATCTTTCACACTTTATATTTATTCTGATTTGTTGATATTCTTATAAAAATCTCTGCTGTCTTAACTGCTTCAGTGTGATCTCTTTGTTTAATTTACACCTTGACTTTTTAAATGCTGCCATCTCTTACAAGGTGCATCCTGAGTTCTACCTAACATGGCTTGGCAGTACATTTTTGGACAAGAATGGGGGAGCAGATAATCAGGTTGAAGGAATCAAGGAGGGCCATAATGTCTTCCTGGTTGCAGCTGAGCGACTGCCAAAAAAAGAAGCTGCCCTCCAGAGGTAAGGCATTATTTCAAATGATTGCTCATCTTCCTGCACCCTTTGAATCCCTTCTTTATTCCTTTCTCTTCCAGGAGCCTTTGATTCTGTTCCTTTCTGCTTTTATGTGCATCAACAGTCAATAGCCACACTCTCTGCTCTTTTAGTTGGTCACTGCAATCCTAGCCCTATTTTTTCATCTCATCTTCCAGCCAAGGTATTCTTGCGTCTTCCCAATGAGGTAATAATATATTCAACAAGGCTTATGGCTGGTGTGATCAAAGAACACGTCTCTCATATTCAGTAACATGACGTTAATAAATGAAAACACAACATGTTGCTAATTGTGTGACTAAATACATGTCGTGGAATCACAAGACCAACTAAGTACACTTCCGTGGCAGCTGCCTTATTAGGCTACAGAGGCCAACCAGCAGGAATCAATGAAGGAATATAGCTATATGGCTAGAATTGGATGACTTTTGATTTACAATCTGTGCTGTTTACTCACTGCCATAGACTGACATGCTGAGTAAGTTTCAATAAAAAGCAACTAAAAAAAGAAAATACTAGTCAAAGATTATTAATAATAATGGTTGACAATGCTTCATCTAATAGGAATTTCAATAAAGAAAAAAATACTATTAAAAAAATTAATAATAATCACTTGATTCTATTTGTTTCAAGCTATATTATACATTTGACTTCATAAATATTTATATTCACCTGTTAGATATCTACTTTCAAAAGCTTTTTTTATAAAGAATAGAAGCAGAGCATATAAAAAAGAATGTTTACCATATTGACCTACTATACATAAGATACACAAAAGAACATATCTTCTAACTGTTTTACTTGTTATTGTAGAAGTACATGCACACACACATGTGTCGATCAATAAGTCTGCAGCCTGATACAGTTATTAGCTGAATTATCATCTGAAATTTTCACTGTATAATGTTCAATCTAAAATCTGTGCAGAAGCATTGAGTTAAGTGCAGTGACAAGTAAGTTGATTATGTTAAAAAAGATGCTTTTTTCCAATCACTAGCCTACAGACCTATTGATGTATCTGCGCATGAGGTTGGATCAATAAGTCCACAGCCTGACACAATTTTTAGCTGAATTTTGATCTGAAATTTCCCTGTATAATGTTCAATCTTTGTGATTAATGGGGAAGCATTGGATTAGGTGCATTGATAAGGAAGGAGATCATGTTGAAAAATAAATATTGTTGTAAAATAAATGCTTTTCTTGACAGTGTTTTAATGTTGGGAACATACTTTTGTTATTGTGGGTAATATCAGGCTTTGTCATTTTTGGTCTTACATATTTTAACTGTCCCATGAGACACTTATAAATTTAAGCAGGCTTTCACCACATATGGGTAAGGGAAGCCGACTCAATACCCACTTGACCTTTGAACTGTGTTGACAGGTAACAGACACCTGCAGTAAACAAATGTATTTTTCACTATATTTTAAATAAAATGTAAATAATATTTTTTTTCAAAATCCAGTTATTTAATCATTAAATTAACTAATTTCCATTGAATACTATATTTCTATAAGGGCTACTTTATTTCTGGAATATTTTTAATTATAGAGTTTAAATTTTTCCGTCAGTGGACATCAATCATGACATAATCAAAATTAATTTAGGATGAAAAAAATTGACCTTGAAAATAGTCTAAAACCTGCTTTAAGTACACAAAAGTAACTAGCATTCCAAGGGAAATTATGAATTACTGCCACCCATATATGCTGTTTTTTACCTCGTAAATTAAGCAGTGGTGCTGGTAAAATTAAGTGATGAATATACTACCAGTATGCTTTAAATCATAAATTTATGATTTAAAAAATAACATGTCTGGTTAGTCACTAAATAGAAACCGTCATGTGACCAAACGTTTTTAAGCAGCATGCCATGTTAGGGTTGATCAATTAAAAATTGGAAAAAGGGGGCATCAATGAATAAGATAATTGCTTGCCCCTTTTTGGGGCTGTGATCACTTATAAGTCCAAATTTTTTAAAAAAAACAAGCATGAATGCTGCCAGACACAAACTAAGGGACCAATTTGGCATGACCTTACACTGTAAATTGAACCCCCCACTAGAAACTTATTTTGGAGAAGTATTTTCAATAAACAAAAAAATGTTTTCCCTACTCATTGAGGGGATTGTGAGTGTTCAAGTTTCTACTATGAATGGTTAGGGCTGGCCGAAGTCTGGATACATAGATATGCGGGAGAGGAGTGCAATAATATTACGAGCTAGCTAGCTAATTAATTCTCTTTTGAATGAAAGCCATTCAAGAGGGTTTTTTCTTGGGTGTGTGTGTGGGGGGGGGGGCAATTTTCCCACGGTTCTAGTTTCTATAGATAGAAATCTTCTTCCCAGAGCCCAAATAAGCTTCAAGCAGATAAGGGCTTAATTTCAGACAAAGAGGCATCATCCATACTAATACTTGAGCACTCTGTTTATTTGTTTGTCCATGCCTCCCTTCTCTTTCCATGGATGCTTTGAACATTTTTCAATTTGGTCTGAAAGAAAATTTGGCTCTCATAGACCTGGGGACATTTGTCGAAGGTAAAAAGAAGACAGACCCTTTGAAGTAATGCAAGGGTATTAAGTAGTAGAGGAAGTTGGCAACCAGAGGATCTTAGATCAACATGTTTTGTGGTGCAGACTGCCATGTGTGAAAGAGAGCACCATAGGGTCAAGATATAGTTGGTTTAACAGCATCAAGGCAGATGGTCATTATATCCCTTAGAAGGTAGTGAGTAAGTGAAAAAAAAGTGGGGATTTCCAGTGCCTGTTAAAAAAGATTTGGACCCTAGACATTGCACACCCAAAGGCTAATGTAGCTGAATCACTATTCTTCTGAAGGTTTGCCTTCCTTTTCTTTGCCATA
>VCCN01004469.1:2846706-2859183 GCA_006491835.1 Architeuthis dux | reverse complement strand
CTGAGTTTTTTTGTTTTTTGAAAATTCCTGCCTAAATAGATTTTTAGTGGGGTTCAATTTGTAATGTAAATTTATGCTATATTGATCCCTTAGTTTGTAGCTGGCAATGTTCACACTTGTTTTTTGAAAATACAAACTTTTTTAGTGCCCAACAAAAAGCGAGAGAAGTAACTTATCCATTGACAATCCCTTTTTCCAATTTTTTAATTGATTGCCCCCAACACAGCATACAAGACGTTGGTCATGTGAAGGTTCTATTGAGTGACTAACCAGACCGGTTACATATCTTGTTATTTTAGCCTCTCTAGTGAAATAAAAGGAATAAGTTGTCCAATTTGTCAAAATCCATTATTATCATTATTATACACTGATTTACTCGGACTAGTGTCACCACCTTGGTTTTTATAATCACAATATTTCAGCCATTGTACCCTACGTTCTTCTTGGATGGCATTCATCTTACCAAAAATCATCTTGCCGAAGTCTGTTTTACCAGACATTGATTAGTCACTTTTTTTTTCTTAAATCTTATACACAATATATGTTATAAGTACTAAATCTTATCATAAATAAATACAAGATTTACAATAGATGTTTTTGTTTTCATAAATTGTAAACATTAACATACCCTCACAGTAATTTTAGAAAAAAAAGTTAACCTGTGTGTTGGAAAAATAATAAAATCTGAAAAAAAGTGACCCATCAACGTTCAGTAAAAACAACTTCGGCAAGATGATTTTCGGTAAGATGAACCAGACCCGTTCTTCTTCAGGTATCTGTCCTAGTTGATAACCTTCTGGGAATTTTGAACCAAAATCTTTTTTCAATCCATTGGTATGGATTGTTCTTATTCCACTGTCCATGCTAGAGGATATCCTGTATCAGTTAATTCTTCCTACTTAATTCATCATTGCAATGTCGTCTCTTCTGAACTAGAGTATATGACTTTTTTGCAGGGATTGAACTCATGATTTTTAAATACACTGGACCAACGCTTTTATCCACTAGGCTATTTTCACCTAGAACAATTCGGTGGTGGAAGTGATTTTTTCACTTCTTGTAGCGTAATCAGGGGTTGTACTTTTTAGAGTCTTAAGTTCAATGTCCGTTCCTTCTTAATTAAAGGCTCCCATATGTTCATTTGTATGCTAGGCTGAGGGGTAGCATGTGCGCTGATTCCTTCAATCACCTTATCTTCCAGTGTTGTTCTCTATCTATTATTCTGACTTCATTCCACAGTCTGCTGACCCCACCCTTTCCCCTCCACACATGATCAGCCATGCCTGATTTCACCGTCTCTCCTCAAGATTACAGCTTTTTGATCTTCATCTAGCCTTACATTTAGGGGGCAACTGGACCTATCTTTGTGTTGTGACTATAACAATCAAGATGAAGACACTAATCCGAGTAAATCAGTATAAATAGCATCTTCATCGTTGCCGTTTTTTTATTACAGTGTTTTATTTGATAGGAAAAAAGCAAATTTTTAAAAATAAAATAAGTAATTATTTAATTAAATTTGACTAGTATTTACCTTCATCTTAATTTCAGTTGTTTTTTTTTTTTATACAACTTTCAATTTGGGCCGCTGTTTCTACTGAACTGAAATTACGATGAAGGTAAATACTAGTCAAATTTAATTAAATAATGTGTTACAATTACTTCATCCAATAATAATAAAAATAAGTAATATTTTAATTCATTCAATTTATGCAGGGATAAAAAGTACTGCCACTATGAGTTAAATGTGACTTTTATCATTAACATTTACTTTATTAAAATAATACTCATTTCATTTAAAATGTTACTTATTTTATTACTACAAATTAAATGAATTAAAATATTACTTATTTTATTTAAAAAATCCTTCCTAGCCAAAAACCAAAGTTATGACTTCCTCCTATGACCCGTTTTTTCCTACCGCACATTAGTGTGCATTATGACTTTTTTCCATGACTTTTTTTTGTACAATCATATGTGTACCTGTGCATTCATATATCTATAAATATATATTTATATACTTTTTAAAAATGTTTGCGGATATGACCTTCATGTTTGTACTGATCCCATTTAACAAAGTATTTATAGATCTTCTGCCTGGGAAAATGCTTTTTGTTTGATTGTTGTAAGACACCTATTTACCTTTAACAGTACATTCTTTATTAGGCATAAATAACCACTCAGTAGTCGTTTGTACAATGTAAAAAGTGAGGATCTAGCTACCTGATATATTAATTAATAACCTTTTAACTCTGGTTGCCAGCCCCCCCCAAAAAAAAAGAAAAGGAAAAATTGGCCTCCTATTCTCCTTTCTTTTAACTGTCTTCTTCTGTATCAAAGAGTTCTGTCTTCTTCCTTTACTTGGGTCAAAGTAGCCTAGCTTTAGAGTCAAGTAAGGTTGGAATGTCGGAAATGTGAAATGTATGAGAAATATTTGGGTTACAACCTGTGGCCATTTGTGATGAGGGTTTCTCAACATAAAAAAAGAAATTCAACATGTGTGCATGTCTGTGTGTTAGGGTGGCCATTTCCAAATTTCCAAAAATGAGGACACTCTAGATCAGCGTTTCCCAACCTGAGGTCTGCGGACCCCTGGGGGACCACAACGGTAATACTGGGGGTCCGTGAGCTTGTTGAGTGACAGACCTTTCAAAGTAATTTATATAAGTTTTTTTAGTCAGACCTCAAAAAGGAAGACAAATTAATGTCCAGATAGAGGTGGTGCCAGATGGAGGACAGAGTGCTAAAAAAAACGGACTGGCCACCCTAGTGTGTGTGTGTGTATATGTGTGCGCTGTAATAGTGGCCATTCGTTGTTCACATCTTCATCTGGCCTAGTTGGAGGTTTCTGGCTATTCATAGCTGGAAACCAATAATAATAAGTATTGAAACCTGGACCCATCCACCAGGCAGCACCTTCCCACTTCACTAAAAGGGGTAGGTTTCAGGGACATGCTCTGATGCCTTTGGCAAAACCTGAGGGAACTGGAAATCTCTGAACCACACATCACACAAAACCATGTGTCACTTCGACCGTGTTAAATCCTTGAGCGATGTTTGTGGTAATTTAATTATTATAAAACAGTTATCCATATGCTTAATACTAATGCTAGAAAATTTAATAATTTTATACTTTTGACCTTACAGCTATCAAGTAGTCTTGCCCTCATTTGGTAGCAATGATTTTCTTCTTATTTAATCAGAATAAAGTTCTAGCATATGAACTTTGAACTTTTCTTTACACTTCAAGACTAATTAGTCATCTTGTGTTCTTTTTAGTCTGACAAAAATGAGAAATAGGTCTGGTTAGTCACTCAATATAACCATCAAGAGACCAACATCTTTTGACAGCATGCCTTGCTGGGGGGGTGATCAATTGGAAAAGGGGTGATCAATGAATAAGTTACTTCTCTTGCCTTTAGTTAGGCAATGATCACTAAAAAAGTTTGAATTAAAAAAAAAACAAGCGTGAATGCTGCCGGACACAAAATAAGGGACTAATTTAGCATGAACTTACATTGAAAATTGGTTCATTTACTAAAAACCTATTTTGTGGGGGAATTTCATTTCCTTTTTTTGTAGACATAATGAGGAGTAACAGATAAACAGAATCAGACTTTTAGTATTATATAGATTACGGACAGAGAAACAAATAAAAATTCACACCATTCATTATATAGATGAATTGCTGTATAGTTGTATAAGCTTTTATAATTGTAAATCTTTGTTAGTACACTCCAGAAATGTAAAGCTCTAATAATTTACTTCAGACCTGATATCTGAAACTAAGTAGCCACACTACGGCCTGTCCCATTGGTAGTAAAAGCGGCTGTTAGCCCCGATTGCTATTACCTAGCATACAAGTGAATTTATAGATATGGACAGAGAAACAGAAAAATCCACACTGTTCATTATATAGATTAACTTGTAATATTTTTTTGAAAATTCAGACTTTTTTTTAGTGATCACTGCTCAACAAAATCCAAGAGATGTAACTTATTCATTGATCACAGCTACCAAAAGTCTTCTTTTTTCTTTTAATACAATTCATTTGCATTTTTTCTTGTATTCAAAGTTCCATTTTTGGTTCTACACTGAATCCACATATAAGTAGGTACAAAGGAGACGTACTTATAAAGGGTGTAAAAATCCATTAGTTGGATTGGCCGAATGCCACTATTTTGACTACTTGCCAAAATGTCATTGGTGGTTTTCTACCTCAACTCTCATCTTACAGCCAATTTGTGCATCTATTTAAAAAATACTACATTAACTATCAGTCGCCAAACTGACAACAGCAAACTATGAATATCAAAAATAGCATCCTAATAAAATCAATTTATTGAAAATTATGGATTATTTCCTTGTGGGAAGATCAAAGAAAAGAAGTATATGACAAAAAAACCCTAACATAAATTCCCCCCAGGGCAAACCCACCGAGGATAAACCCTCCCTAGGACAAAACCCTTACAGGCAAAAAGAAAATTTTAAATCATAATAACTTCTGTTGATTTTTTCTCCAACTTGAACTCATATTATTCAGTAAATGGAAATGTGTGTTTAAAAAAAAACAACCTTAGAATGTTTAATTCACATTGTGCTTATGTAGAAACAAAAAAGATAAAAGATGGGAAAATTTTATTTTGAAGTGAAAATTTTTGTGCAAATTGTTTGAACAGCCATTTCAATTATTGAATTATATTTTATTTTTTTATTTATCGGAAAGATTATTTCAAATAATTCAGAGGATAAAAATCCTGACCAATTATCACATTTGTTTTCTGACTCAAAATTCATTGTGGTGTTATTATTCTTTAATATTTGCAATTATAATATAAGACCAGGTAAACACTTTTATATTTCGTTTTGTTATGTCTGAGAGGTTTTTGTCCTAGGGGAGTTTTGTCTGGACCCCCAATGAAGAGTGTTACTTATAGTCTGCCTAAGCTTTTTTGGTTCTCATAAAGTTTACACCTAAAATAAATGATTAAAACTCCTCCATACTTTTTATATTGCATAAATAAAGATTCCTATTGCTGCAAATAAATTCAGTTCAGTAGTGTGTCCAAACGTTTTGTCCAATGACGTTTTGTCCAATGGCGTTTCGCCATCAGACAGACGTTTCATTTGGCAGATATTTTGCCAAAAACCTTTTTGCCGAACTGATGTTTCATCAACTGGGCTTTTCACTGACGGATATTTCGCCGAATACTTTTTTGTTGGTAGGATATTTTTATTTGGGGTTTTTTACTTATGAATCTGCATCTTTATTGACGCAAAATATTTCTATTCATATTATTCATATTGCAAAAAATAAATAAATAAACTTACTCAAACATATGTTGATTTAAAGTAAATTCGGTTAACTGAATTTATTGACAAATAATGTAAAATTTAAAACATCTAAAAGCTTTACAATTAAGTTTAATTAATTAATTCAGTTAACCAAAGTAATAAGTTTGTTGTCAAATAATGTAAAATTTAAAACATCTAAAACCTGCTTGTATCTTTATGACAAAACATGGGAAACATCTGTCAGTGAAAAACACAGTTGCCGAAACATCATTTCAACAAAAAGGTTTTTGGCAAAACGTCCACTCAATAAAACTACTACCCAATGAAATGTCCGCCCACCGAAACGTATGATGGCTAACTTGTTTTCAGCAAAACATCCATCGGCAAAAAGAGAGCTGTTCAGTAGTTATCATGTAGCATTTGAAAGTCTTTTCTTTGCTTTCTTTTCCAGAAGTATGATTGGCCAATGGAAGGCTATTTTATACCAAATGCACCTCCTTTATCAAAGAATGGTAGCAAAAGCATTTTATCTGGTAGTAAGTATAAAATCTTTTCTATTTATTGACTCCTCTCTTTGATGATTATTGTCTACTTTCATTCATATAGAATTTTAGTGTGGACAATGTGATGCTTCATGTCCTTGTGAGACATTCAGTAAAAAAGATATGGGTACACAACAGATTTTCTGGTACCCTTGGTTCAAGATTTGTGCTAGATTAGAGAGCAACAGAGGTCACATAATAATAATTCAATAATACGCCTCTGACCCACAAATTATGCACATCTTATATCTTTAAAGCATTATGACTGTTAGAAAATTAAATTAAACAAATATTAAATATGAATTGAATGGTTAATTAAACAAATACAAATATTACATACAGTTGATGAGCCAATTGCATACGTCTCACACAGCTTCTATACTGGAACACCATGGTGAAGTTTTCTCAACATTTCTACCTTTTCTTGTATTGATATGGACTTGTGTGTGCAGTTTACGCCACCACTGACACTTGCATTTTTATTGGAAACCATTATTAGTGGTGAATGTAAGCAAATTAGGCTAAGAATTTCCCAAGTCAATGGAGCAGTAACAACCACTGTAGTATAAACAACCAAGAGAATTCTCCACACACAATGCCACCCGGGGCCACTCAGTGAAATAGTGTGAGAGCCTCGAGTGTCTGCTTGTCCACATTGAAAGAAGCACCAGACCATCAGCTGCTGGAAATTCGGTGGGGCACCTGTACTATCATTTTATAATGTTTGCTTGTGTGTGTGTATTTTCTTTTTTTTAATAGAAATGTATGGCCATCAAAGCCAGCCTTCCACTTCCACTCTTTAGAGCTGCTCCTTGAATATGTGGCTGTGGCAAGGTTATGGCTGCTTTAATTTCTTCTGTTTTGATTTTCTACCTACAAAGTGACTGATTCTTGTGTTTAAGATGAACTCAAAAAGTTGCTGTTGGCGCTATGTGACCTTGAAGCATCCATGATGATTAATTTTGCTTTTGGAGAATTTTAATGATTTTTTTCTGCATGAAGATTTTGAGACTTAAATGGAGTACATATCCAAAGAAAATCCAGACGTATGGCAGCCCTAATCTGGTAGATATGCTGTGAGGCTTACATGCAAAGAAGGAAGGATTTAGAGGATTAAAATTTAAATCTTTACAGCCTTCTGTTCAATTTTCTGTTGCATAAACTATTTTTCATCTCAACAAATTTAACATTGATTATAAAAACCAAGTTTAAGAGATTTACAATTCTTCTAATATGATTCTTTCTTTCTATTTTGAAGGTATTATGTATGTATGTGTGTGTATGAGGTAAATGTGTGTGGAATGCATGTGTATGTGTGTGGCTAATTTATTACCTATATGTTTTTTTCCATTTTAGTCACTCCTCTTCGATTATTGGTTCTAAGAAATGGAGAAAGAGACCTGTCAAAAGCTATTGCAGTAGTTGGACCTAATGTCACTAATGTAAGCATTGTAAAAAGTTACTTCTAAAATTTTGTACCTTAAGCAACTATTTCACAGTAAATGTGCACCTATGGTTAGTTAGTACAGAGGGACCCACTTATTATGATCATTTAGGGAATGGGTCTTTTAGATAACAATAACTGGCTGTTGACATTGAGCAAAGGATATAAAAATTGGAACAGTTTATGCTAAATTCGTCCCTTAGCTTGTGTCCGGCAGCATTCAGGATTGTATTTTGAAAATTCAGACTTTTTAGTGATCACTGCCCAACAAAAGGCGAGAGAAGTAACTTATTCATTGATCACCTCTTTTTACAATTTTTTAATTGATCCCAACCCCAACACAGCATGCTGCCAAAAGACGTTGGTCATGTGACGGTTTAACTGAGTGACTAACCAGACCTGTATTCAATAGTTGTTGAATCTTTATGCAGAGATTTGTGTCTTATTGAAATATATAGATCTACACTGCATAGAAATTTCAATGCTTATCATTGTTTTCAGTGATATATGTAATATATATTGCTTAAAAATTGTAATATAGATTGCTTATTGATTGTAATACAGATTGCTTATAGATTGTATTATAGATTACTGTCGTGACATTTTGTATTATACATAAGATTTTGTAATATTGCTTATAGATTGTAAAATGTCTTATGTATAATTTTCAAGATATATATACATATAGATATATTTTAGATTGTAATGTATTTACCAACATAGATAGGTTGCAATATATTTACAAACATTTTGTAACATTGCTTATAGATTATAATATAGATAGCTTATTTATCTTTGTTTCCATCTTTAACCTTCAGATGATGAAGGCTATAAAGGAAAGGAAGAAGAAAGAAAAACTCTACAGACATGACAAGTACAGGTTGTCAGCAAATAAAGCTTCAGGAGATTGTCCTGGTCATACGGCCAACGTTCACTGCAGTAATATCACAGTGAGGGAGCTGGAGTTCAGCTTGGTGAGTTCTTCTTCTTTTTTTCCTTTCTTTTTACATGCACATTCAGCTGGAAACCTTGTCAAACTGATTTCTATTTTATGTTGGGGGAAAACACTTTATTTCATTCAATACATTTTGCTATAAATGTTGAAGTTTAATAGATTGATTTGATAATTATGGAAGTAGAGTGGCCATTTCCTAATTTCCCAAAAGGAGAACATTCCAGATTGAAAAGGAGGACTTGGGCAGTCTGACCCTCTTAGATGCATTGACAAAGTGGCTTGTACACTGCGGCTCATCAGTAGTGTTAATAGTTGTTATAGCTTTCATTTCCCACTGTTTAAAATATATTTGAGGTAATTTATATAATTTTTGTCAGACCCCCAAAAAGAAAGACAAATTAATATCTGGCTGAAGGTGCTGCCGAACAGTGGACAGAGTGCTCAAAAGCCAATCTGTCCGGCCTCCCTATATGGAACTATGGAAGTGCCCTTGCATTTTGGGTTTCAGACTAGCTATGTTTATTGCAGCATCCTACATTAACCAACATATTGTTATGCTGTGAGTTTTTGGGCCTAGCAAATAATGAAGGGCTTAATTAGCTTGAATAAATGAGAACACATAGCAGAAGACCATGTCTAGGGTACAGATAAAAGAAAGGTGATAGGAACCTTCTCCCTTTATTATGGCAAATAAAAAGAAGAATAGTGATTCAGCTACATTAGCCTTGGGTCTGCAATGTCTAGGGTCCAAATCTTTTTTAACAGGCACTGGAAATCCCCACTTTTTTTTTCACTTACTCACTACCTTCTAAGGGATATAATGACCATCTGCCTCAATGCTGCTAAAATCAACTATATCTTGACCCTATGGTCCCACAATATTCTCATGAGAAGTTACTCATACTACAGCAAAAATGTGATGAGTTGGAATCTCTAGGAGTTCTCAAGAAGTCAGAGGATCTTGGATCATTGTGGTGTACCTAAATCCCTCCTTTCGTATGACTAAGCCCAATGGAGGGCACAGATTAGTCACAACATTCAAAGATGTTGGTCTATTCATTATTCAGTCAAATCACAAGTCATGTGTCTTGACTGATAGTAAGTGTGTCCAGGCAGTAGAGAAGCAGAGTGACCTTGTTCCTATCCACTGCTAGTCGATATCAGGTCGACCTACAGCATCTTGTTGGATCCAAAAAGCCATCCGATTTTGCTAGCAGAAATGTGGCAGGGTGCAATGACCCGTCACGCCAAATATGCAACTTTATTGTGCGAACTGAGGACTCTGTAGTGTGCACCATTACCTCACAGGATATGTCTTCCACCACACAACAATTACTGTTCGCAACGTGTTCTGCTTGGTTTCAGCATCCAAGCAGAGTGTCCAGATCTAAGGCGGACTCATGCTCACCTGAAGCAGGGTACCAAACCCTCGAGAAAACTCACTAATATCTGCGATGTCAAGGGATACCTCAATGTAGCCACTATTGTGAAAGATGGGCAGCTTGTGCGCCGATCTGAACTGTTCCAATCATCTACAGAGCTAATCATAGTACCACGCAGTGTGTTAGATGGCCTTCTCACTGCATTTCTGCCTTGATTATCCTACCAAGCATCAAATTCTTATGGTCATGAAACATTGGTAACTGGTGATTTCTGGGTAAGATAATTCTGTGGAAGAATAGTATCCAGTTCTCCGAGTGAGTTACACAGTGAGGGATATGAGGGAGGGGGAGGAGAGCTGTTGGTGAGGTGTTCTCATAATAGGCAAGTGGTGTGTAGAGGGATTAAAACTGTGGAAGTTGCAGCCTGTGAACATTAAAGTACCATGTATTGTTGTAAAGAGTTTAATACTCAGGAATTGTACCAGATATTTATGGTGCTAGCATTGTTTTAGGAATATGGATACTACAAGCTATTAGTGCTGGAGCTAGTAAAGGAATTGGTGTGTATGATGTGGTTACAGCATAGGCACTTTTTGCTGTTACAGCGTTGGCAGAATTTGATAGTTTATTGTGCCGTTAATATTCTGTGGTCTGCAGTAGGATAGTAAGCCAGGTTCTGGGAAGATATCTCTAAATTCTGTTTTTAATGTAAGGATGTCCCATCTGTTTTTAATTATTTGTGATAGTGGGGGGAGTGTCATGGAATGTAGTTATAAGGGGTATGCAGTGAGATTTGTTTTTAGCTAATTTTAAGGTATCATCTCTAGGGATTGTTTTTCTATTAGGGTGTGGGGGTAACCTTGTGTGGTAAAGTGTAGTGTGAAGTGATTGTTATGTTTCCTAAGTTCATTATCTTCTGAGCAGATCCTTCTAATTCTAATTGCTTGTGAGTATGGTAAGTTATCCTTAAGGAGTTTATGGTGAGCTGATTTGGTTTGTAAGTAATTATGGGTATCGGTGGGTTTAGTATATAATGTTGTTTGGAGGTGTCTATTATTATCTATGTATATGAGGGTATCTAAGAAGGCGAAGGATTCATGCGTAGAATTAAGGTGTATAAGGAAGTTATTTAGTTTAGCTTCTCTGCCTGTGAATATAAAAGGAATGTTGTCTATGTATCTAATATAGAGGAGGCAGTTATTCTTAATCGCAGGGTAGATGTGGGTTTCTTCAAATTTACCCATGAAAATAATAGTATAAGATGTGTTTGATTTTGTTTAGGAGGTCTGTGATATCCTGTATGTAGGATTAAACTTGTGTGGCTAGGGGTTGTATGTAATGGTCGATATATTTAGATATTTTAGTTGTGTGGCAGTTGGTAGAAGTGTTTTTGTCGATTAAACTATTTTGAATGAAAATAATAGTATAAGATGGTGCCGCAACAGTGCCCATAGCACAGCCTTTAATTTGGAGGAAGTGTCTAGTGTTAAAGTTGAAGCTATTTAGAGTAGGTATATGATTCATGAGAGTAGTAATAATCTCTGTTTTCAGTTCTTTTATGAGTCTATTGTCTAAGCTTTCTTTAAGGGCTGAGATTCCTTCGTCGTATTGGATATTAGAGTATAAGGATTTAATATCCATGGTGACTAGAATTACATTTTCGGGTAATGTGTTTGATTTTGTTTAGGAGGTCTGTGGTATCCTGTATGTAGGATTAAACTTGTGTGGCTAGGGGTTGTATGTAATGGTCGATATATTTAGATATTTTAGTTGTGTGGCAGTTGGTAGAAGTGTTTTTGTCGATTAAACTATTTTGGTGCATTTCTTCTAGGGAGTTAATTATGATATTTTGGTAGTCCTTAAAGAGGTCCTGAGGGAGTTCTTTGTAGAAGTTAGTGTTGTTAAGGTGGGTATATGCCTCTCTGAGGTATTGTTCAATACCCCAAATAACAGTCGATTCACTTTTATCGGGTTATGATAAGGTCATTAGTATCTGAAAGTTTATTTATGGATTTACGTTGTCTAGTGGTGAGGTTGTCATATGGTCAGCATAGTCTATTACGGTTATATAAATATATATATAAAAGTTATTACTATACAGTATTATGTATATAGTATTGTATAAACTCATATATTACATTTGCAAGATAAATTAGCTGAAATACAGTACTGTATCTGGACAGCATCTTGCCTATTCAATCAATACAGGTACTGTACAAGTATCCCATATAACTACATATAGTACATATGTAATATGGTGTTCACACAACATCCAAATTGCGTAATGTCCTATTTTAAAGAATGTATCATGGGCATTAAGCAATGCATGATTTCAAATGTTAATTGCTTCTTTGCTTTATCAAGTGGGATAAAGATGAGGATTACAAAAAAGCCAATTTGAACCACTTGAGATGGTTGACAAGATATCTTATGAAAAACTTCTTTGTTCCGGAGCAGCTGTCTAGATATTTCACGAGAAATTTCTTTGTCCTCAGTCTTCTTACTCTAGCAGTGAATTGGATAGTAATTTATTTAAGGTTATTGGCATGGAAAACAGAATTAGCAAAACAAATTCAAATTTTGGTTGAGATTGCTTATGTTTACTGAGCACTCTTGAGATAGGTAATAATCCACTTCTATATATATCATATAGTCAGATATCTTAACAAAAATGTCTTTCCTTTGGCTTGGCATGATGGTTGATGGAGAAGACAGTGAGTGAGTGTGTACTTGGGGAAACCACTCCCCCATAACTATTATCCAAGCAGTAATAACTGTAAAAAGTTGTTAAACCCATGGTCAACTTTGACAGGATGCTTATATATATATATGTATATATATGTATATATATATATATAT
>VCCN01004469.1:2828447-2846606 GCA_006491835.1 Architeuthis dux | reverse complement strand
AAAAACATTTACATTTTATTGTTGCAAAAGTCTCAAATATATCTAAGATACTGATATGGAAGTGTCTGTTTTGTAAATGATATTGCAGGCAGGTCATTGCTTTTTATCCTGGGCACTATAAGTTAGGGAATATTAGGAAATAAATCTAGTAATACCTTAATGTAGCATTACTTGGGGATGTGAATCCTTTACCAAAGCAAAAACCAATATATCTTGCTTGTTTTTCAGAAAATACACTGATGATGAAAGTGTTAGAAGCTTTTAGTCTTGTTTAATTATCCGTTAAGATATCACTTTTTTAAGAGTATAATGAAAAAAAGAAAAAGAAAAATTGAAAATCCCTGAAAAGCTAGTCAGCAAACGAATAATTTAACCCAAGGGGAATAATGGGGGGAAAAAAATCCATATTCGATATAATTTAGCATGAGTTATTTCCCTTGTATCGGTATTATCATTTTCAGTTCTTTTTTTTTATAAGAGCACGAAGAAAAATATTGGAGGGAAATAGATAAAATAAAATACTTTGGGAACGCCGTTTTTCTTTGGACAAAATTTAATTGTTTTATATACAAATCGTTAGGCAATGACAAAATCATTTGAGAGGGAGTTATAAACATGAGGATTTTTAAAAATAGGTTTTATATCAAAGAAGTTATCATGTTTATCTAATAAATAGTGACATAAATTAATGTAGTTTAAAATCATTTTGTATTTGTTTTGGTGCAAGGTTTATAAAAATTCTAATATACTTGCTTAGTGGATTGACTTGAATCAGTCTTTTTGTCTCAAATTAGGTTTTGTTTATGATGATAACGTTTATGAAAAAAAACTTAATAAATTTAACCCTTCTTATTTGAGAGTCATATATTTATATTTATTTATGAACAACTGAATTTAATTCTCTTATTTCCAACGGTAACATTTCAAGTTTGATATCTACTTAAAGTTGCATGTTTTAAAAAGTCAAAACAAAATATATTTTTAAAAATTAGATATTTCATTTATAGTTTTCACATTTCAGACATGCATTTCCAGTTTTACCAATATTTAAATCCAGTTCTCTGGTCTATAATTTAGAAGTAACTAGAGTGGCTCCAAACTTCCAAAAAGGAGGACACTCTAGCCTAGGGTTCCCAACCTGGAGTCTGTGGAACCGTGGCAGTCCACAGAAGGTATTATGAGGGGAATTCCAAATTTCAAAAAAGGAGGATATTGCAGACTGAAAAGAAGTACTTGGACAGATTGACTCTCTTGGACGTGCTGTTAATAATGAGTTGAAAATATATAAAAGTTTTGTATAAAAGAAGAATTGTTGATTTGTCAAATATCACTTTAATATATGAATGCGATTTTGTAGTAATTTTTGACAAATTTCACAAAAAATAAAGATTTTATGAATGAAATTGGCCTTCGGCAGACGGACTGACCCTGTGACTCTACACTGCAGCACATCAGTAGTGTTGGCAACAGCGAAAACATATTTTTATTATATGTAGTTGCCGTTGGCTTTCACTTCCCACTGTTCTTGGACAAATTAACATCTGGCGTGACCTTGCGCTTGTGCTTAAAAGCCATAAAGCCGGACGGAGGGCCACCGTAGAAGTAACTGTAATTCATTGTTTCTTGGTTAGTTTAATAAAGAAATAGCAACAACATTGAAATTATTGCAAAGAAAAAATAAAATTCTGATGTTGATAATTTTTTTCATTTATGTTCAGTTTTTAGATTCATGCACGTCAGCCCTCGGCCTGCCTTCTGCAGGAAGGAGACTCTTTGACGCTACGGGAACAGAACAGCACAGCCTACAGGATCTGAGCAGGGATGAAATTGTCTATGTGAGCTGCCACGAGGCTTGGTCAGATCCCAAATTTACTAAAACTGAGCAGCAACGCCGGATTTTATTAGCTCAACTCTCATCAGACATGACCAAAATACGACAGTACTGTGCCATGCGGAACATAGAAAGTAAATGTGATTTTGTTTTAATACAAGTAGTGCAATAAAATATGCCTCTGCCCAATTGAATTTTTGATATTGATCTTAAATTTAAATATGATAGCATTTTAATTTTTAAATATGTGCCTGTCTTATTTAAATTTATTTGCTTTTGAACTCTGAGCCTGTTCTTTTAATTATAAAAGAAAATCAAATAAATTTGTCTGAATTTTATTTTATTTTTATCCATTATTCTATTCAGACTAATGTCTTCATCTTGGTTGTTATAGCTACAACATTTCGACCATTGTACCTTCCGACCTTCTTCAGCATATTCAGTAACTTTCTGGGAATTTTAAACTGAACACTTTATTCTATCTGCGGGGCTAGATACCTGGAACAATGGCCTAATGGATAAAACTGTTTGGTAAGTGCAACTAGTTACATGGTGATCATGAGATCAATCCCTGGGACAAGCAGTGAAGTCATATACTCTGGTTCAGTGGAAAAAGTAAAAAGCAGGATTACAAAACCAAATTAACTAGGAATAATTATCTGATATGTGATTTCTACTAGCATAGAAAGTGGAACGAGAACAATCTACCCCAGTGGATTGAATAAAGGGTTCAGTTCAAAATTCCTGGAAGTTCTCCAGATATGACATCTGAAGAAGCCCAGAGGGTAAAAGCTGGTCGAAATGTTCGGACAAAACAACCAAGATAATGGGACATTAGTCTAAATAGATTAATGTATAAAAATCAAATATAAAATTTATAAAAAATTCAAATTATGTTCTTAATCCCAATATGGCTTTGAGAGTTATTTGTCCTTTTATATTTTTCTTTTGTAGATTATATACTGAAAGTTGGTGGGCCCTTGTGCACTAAATCAAAAATAGTGATTGCTCAGTTATTTGAAGAGACTATGGAAGAGGGATCTTTGCCAGAATCTGACCATGCACTGAGTTCTGAGGAGAAAAATGATGAGCTTCTACCAGAAGACAAAGGGCTTTCTCAGAAAAGTGACCAAAATGAAGCAAAAGAAACAATGTGTGTATCAATTAGTTTAACTTCTTACACTTGATCATGTTCTGTTAATCAAAGAGCAAGTATTATAGCTCATCTGGTAGTGGATCCATTAAACTATTACAGAAGTGAACTTTCAGCCTAGAGAGTGAACCAGCTTTAACAAAAACAGTTATTCTCTTTGTAAAATCCACCTCATCTAATTGATACAGTTCCTGATGGGAATATTTCAATCAAATTCAGGTGATTGAAAACCCATAGGATGATATTTGGTTCTTATAACAGTATCAAATTGCAGTAATTTATACATGAAACCAAAAATGTTTTTTTTAATATGGGCAATGATGTACATCTGTTATACATTAATATTTTAAAACTAACACCAATAAAATAGTCAATACCTGGATAAAAAATCAAGAACAAATCAAAATTGTTCTATGTATATGTTTAAAAGGATGGCCTTTTTTTTTAATTCATCAAATTTTTATTACTGTTTTGTAGTATTTGGTTTTAACTGAAATCCAAATCATTTTAATAGATGTGGCCTTCTTCCTGGGAAATATTCTGATCATTATATTTGATTTTTAGTAAATCTTCTAACAAAATAGAAAAAGAGGAATGACTATAAAATTCTTTTGCTCCATTTGCAAAAAGAGATGCACCATTGTTAAATGGTCGAAGTACTTTTTAATGCTTTATCATGAACTCTTTTTCAAAGGAGATGGTATAGGTTCATTTATAAACCCTAACTATAGCTGAACTAGCCTGTGTCTAAAATAGAACTGATATTTTCATTTAAAAAAATAAATTAAACAGGTCTGGTCACTCAATAGAAACTGTTACGTGACCAACATCTTTTGGCAGCATACCATGTTAGGGTGATCAAATAAACAAAATTTGAAAAAGAGGTGATCAATGAATAAGTTACTTCTTTTGCATTTGTTGGGCAGTAATCACTAAAAATGTCTGAATTTTTTAAACAAAAGTATGAATGCTGTTGGACAACTAAGGTATCAATTTAGCATAAACTTACATTGTATATTTTTCAAAAAAACAAAAAAGGTTTTTTTTCTAGACATAATAAGGAGTAAATGTTGAAATTTTCAGCCCTCTAGTTCCATTGGCGCAGCCTGTACGCGTGATACATACATAGACAGCCAGACCAACTTAAAAACCGAAGAAACCTATCTTGACAGTTTTGGTTGACATTTTCTAACATCAGATTGTGCTACAATTTAGAAACCTGCCACAAACAGCAAAACTGTTGCATTAAACATTATTCATGGATACAAAATTTACTTACCAAATTTGATTGGCAAAGTATACCAAACAACATTACAGGGGTTTATTGATTAGGTTCAATGAATGTTGCATGTTTTATTTATCTATTGTGTTCTTAATATTGATCAGAATGTTGTAATATATTTCTCTTGTCTGTCTCTAAACAGGTCCCATCATGACATTTCTCATGCACGCTCAGAAGAACGCTTCAACCGACTCAAGTGGCCATGGGAGAGACTGGTCAACTTGGAAGGATGTCTTGATGATGATGAAGATGTGGAAGTTGACCAAGAAGAAAAATATTCCAGCAAAAGTCTCTATGAGAAATATAAGTGAGATATTGCTAGTGTTTCTGCCAATAACATGTTTTATTTTCTTCCTTTTTAAACAATTAAATTTAAGCTTCTGTAATACTCGATCAGTCCAGGAGCTGTTGAAGAAGAATGGCTCACGCTGCGATGTTTGTTTGGCGCAAAAATAAGAATAAAGACACAAGAGTCATGTCGACAGAATAGAACAAAGACGTACATTTGTAGATTACAAATAGAAGACTTGTTTAATAAAATGGAGATAATACAGGGACATGTCTGATAAAAGAAAAGGCCAAAAAGAAGAGGCATGCATTAGAGAACACATGTTAGTAACAATGGTTGTGTTTACGGAGGGGAGAGAATGTAGAGATTTACTTGTTTGTAGTAACATAAAAATCTGAGCCCTAGGTGACTAAGGGAACCAGAGCCAAGAAAGCTAAATGAGAGGTTAGTTACAGTAAGGAATGAAGTTTACAAGAGAGGTAGTCGGTTGAGGTGAGAAATGTGATTGATTTCGGATCGCTGAGTGGAAAAAAACAAACTTGCGTCTCAACGGACATAACTAAGAAATAAAGGAGAATTAGCTTACAGAAGAAAGAGAATTGGGAAGTAAGCTAAACGAAAGATTTTGTCTAAGTGTGTTACTTATAGACAAAACGATTCATACTGAAATGATTATTCAAGAATACGTTCAATTATTGGCTAATCAATACAGTATTATTTGAAAGGGGTATCAGGCTTAGAAGAAAAGCACTTCGATGAGGTGAATGCTAAGGTAGACACTTGTGTTCGATTGCCAAAAGAAAGAGCTTTTGGGTTGGTGTCAGTAACTTTAGACAAAGGGTTTCACTTATTTAGTAGTAGCATAGAAGGAGGATAGTGAGGAATGAAGATTTGTTTAACATGTGTGATTACTCACACACGGACCTTTGCACCAGGTGCAAAAGCAAGGTGAAGAAAACTGTTAGCACATGGTATTTATAGTTGTTTTAGCAGCAGCAGCCGGACGTGACGTCAGCCGAAGATAGAAGCATCCTTATTTTCGTATTTCAGTAGGTGTAGCCATTAAGAAGTAGACTGTTACAGATGCACTGTTTCCATCGTACCTAAATGAATTCATGGTGCACAATATTCTAACAAATTAATAGCTTTTAATTTCACTATTTCGTTAACATCTGATCAATCCGTTGTATATTTATACTTTTTTAGCCTTTGTATGCTGTGTTTAACTACCTTATTTTAAATCCGTAAGACCAAGGATTACCAAGAATATTATGAAGAAATAGTATCACAAAACTTTAGGAATTTATTGTGAATGCACATGTCTTTCATGCCACAATCAAAATTTAATTTAATTTAATCAAAACAAGGATGAAATGTAGAATTCAAACCCTTTTAGCTAGAATATTGTGAAGAAATAGGATCACAAAATTCTACATTTCATCCTTGTTTTGATTAAATTGAATTAATTTTTGCTTAAATTAAAACTACATATTTATTTATTTTGTGTAAAAAAAGAAAAAACCTTTGTGTAAACTGCAGTATCTTTCTTTTTTTTTGTTAGTTAATTAGTTCTATACTAGTTAAAAGGCTGTTGATTTCAACCATGTAATACTGATAGAAAATGAGGAGAGACGGAGAACACATGTATCATGGTTGCTAGCCGATGATCAAGTGCCGAAACTTCCATTCACCAGAACAAGGCTGCTTCTGTTAACCCATTTGAGACTACTTCTGTTACTCAGATCGAGGCTCTTGCTGATACTTCTGTTACGCCGAAGACAGGGCGCAGTTGTTTCCCTTTATTTACATTTAAAACAGGCAAATAAAATATATGGCCATTTAATGGATATTACATAACACGTGATGTCATATATGTTGTCAACTAAAAATATGCACTTCTGACCTGAATCAATTTTGGGTCCGGATTCTACATTTGATCCCCTTTTTTTTATTGTTTTATGGCGTAATTTCTGGAAAGTCTTCAAACTGGTGTCTCATGTCTAGAAAAATCTTGTTCTTTGATCTGTGGCCCTTGCTTGGAGGTATAGAGGTTCTTGTAGAAATTTTGGGCAAGTTTGACAATTTGATCCCTATCAAGAATACTAGTAATTTGCAGTCTTCCTGAACTGAGCTTTTTCTTGTTTTGAAACCCTTACCTTATTCGATGATTGCTGTTGTATACCTTCTGCGATCTTCTCTTTGTTTCTTTTGGATAATTTTGTTGAGTTTGATTGCTTCAATCTTTTCTCTTGTTGTTGGTGGTCTGTGATGTCAGCGTTTTTTCATGAGATTCCTGGTTTCTTCTGAGAATGTATTGATGATTTGTTCTTTGGCTTGAATATGTTGGCAACTTCAATCAGAGGGGTTATTATTTGTTGTTGAGGGTGGTGATGTTAGTGTTGATGTTGTTGTTGTTGTTGTTGTTGTTGAATTTCATGCCTGTTCTTCAATTTGAGATTGACACCAATGCCAGCCTCACACACCTAAAATATACTAATTACATTATCCATAATACCAAACCACCTACAATCTTGTATTTGACTCTGGTTGATTTCTGTCAAAGTAGGATAAACTGAAACAAGTTCTCAGAATCCTGACACTTTTTTTGTTTCAGGCGCAAATCAGCATCTGCTCAATCTTTTGATCGGCTGACAAGATTTACATATGAAGACAATTTTCTTGCTTGTGCCTACAACAAGAATCTAGTGCTTGGTTTTGAGCCATTTGATAGTCGAACAGTTGAAGTGGTTCTTATGAAGCGATCCCCAGATAATGTCCACCAACAATGGATTATCAAAGCTAATGGGTAAGTCCAAAAGTTCCTAACCTTTCTGTTAACATAAATGAGTGAAGAGATAAGGCATTGAAATGAGATGAACCAATATGCTTTATACTTCGGATGCCAGTTGTTTCAAAACCTTGAACTTCATGTAAGTAATCCAAAAAGTTCTCCTGCTAGAGGCAATACAAGAAATAAAATATTTTCTTTCTGTTCTTTGCTTAATCGTGGCTCACCGTTATAACACTGATACCAGATTCATCTAATCAAATCTGAATCTAATGTTTCTCCAATTAACATTGCCATTAAAATGTTTACTTTTGGATACTGTCTATAATTTTGAGAAGAGTCATTATCATTCTAAGGTTGTTTGAACTATTAAACCCATACTTTGTGCTGCCTTCTTCAGATGTACAATCTGTGAGGCAAGAGAGGGGTCTCTTTTCTACAGAAATAATGGGCAAACAGAAAACTAATGGTGGTTAACATACCAACCAGATTGGCTTATTCTCAGCAATGTGATTCACACAGAAAATACCATTCCCAGCACCTTTACTTTTGTAAGCTAATTTTATTTTTTCTGATTCCCATTTAACATAGTAGTTAAGTAAGAATGGAACAAAAACGAATAAACAAGTGTTAGGTATGAACAAAATGGACAAACATTTCAGCGTGAAATTGCCACGAGAGAAATTTAAAAAATCAGCATATTATTTGATTTTAATCAAATTGTTTATATTTATTAAAGGACGAATTTAAAAAAAATAATTTTCCATTCCAAATTTTGGAGGAGAATAATTTTTTTCATATGATTCCTACCCTACCTTTTATTAATTTGATGATTTATTTATTTTATATAATCATGCTTTCATGATCTTTACACATTTTACAGATATATCCCTCAAGATACTAATTATATTTACCTTCTTTAGAACTGCTGAATGTTACTTTGGGATAAAAAAAACAGGAAAATTAATTAAAATAATTTGTTTTTTGGCAAATCTTTAGTTTTATTCAATTAATTATAAATCAGGCTTTTGATCTGTGAAAAGGAATTTTTTTTCACTCAATATTATTTAAAAAAAAGATTTTTCATCATTTTTATCAATTATTCCGATATTTTTTAAATTTTTTAAATGTGTATTTTTTATTCTTTTTATATCATGGTTCGACTGAAACTTATATAAAAATATTATAACAAGGATGAATAATTAAATATAGTGAAATGATGAAAAAATATTTACCGGCTGTATTTTTCATATATCTTATTCTGTTTTTAGTTTATGTAATTTGACTGCTATTATGGGAGCTGCAGACAACAACATGCCTTTTTTTGCATGGCGCAGCTGTGTTATATTTTAATCTTGTTTATTTTTCCACTCAAATATATGTGTACTGCATTGTCTACCATACATTTTTAAAATCAGGTGTCGCTTACACACTTGAATTTTGAAAAGAATCTTTTCATTTTGTTCATACCTAACAAGTGTGATGAAGAATGAAATAATTGACCTGCTTGTTATTTAAAATATTCAGTAAATAATTTATTTTCTTGGCTTTTGTCAATCTGAGATTAAAAAAGTTCTCTTGCTTTTCTCTTGATAAAGTAAATAGGGGAGGTGTGTCATGCAAATTCTTATGATTACAGTTTTATTTACTTTACAACCGAGAAATTCTAAATTTGATTTCTTGGTATTAGAGAGTTCAAACATAAAGTCTTTATTTCCTCCCCTTCCCATTTGGCTTCAGTTTATAGTTGATATATTTGCCTTAGACTAGGAGTGAGCTAAAGAGAGAAAAATCCCAGATTTTAGTTGGGTGCTTAGATTAAGTTGTATATAGGATTGCTAATATTTAAAAACTGTTACAGTTTTTGCTCTCGGATTCTTGCATGGGTGGAGCTCGACAGAAAAAAAAGCCCATTGGTTGAGTGTATCTATAGGAAGCCATGCAGTTGAGTTCTGACAGCTGGGGTGGTGCCAGATATTATAAAATGATATTGTCAACAAATGTTTCTTGTAGAGATTTTGTTGCAAAAGATTTTCCTAGTGTTATAAAAGAGTAAGAATGAGAAGTAATTGACCGAGAAAGAAAACAAACTAAACCTGCAAGTGGCTTAACAAGTTTTATTTTTTCAAACTTCTTGGAAAAGTATATAAAACAAATAGGCAGTGTTATTTTTTTTATTTCTTTACCAAAAGTAAAAACATTTCACCAAAAAGTTTGAAAACTCTTTGATATTCTTGTAGTTTAATGATTTAAAATCTTGAACAGGGAATGTTTATGCTGTTAGAAATCAACTACCAAAACTGTCACCAAAACTGGCAACATAGGTTTCATCAGTTCTTAAGTTGGTCTGGCTTAGTTGGCTGGCTGGCTATCTATATATCACGTGTACAGGCTGCACCAATGGAGCTGTTTAAGATTTTCTATGTCATAATTTTTATTTTAGAGTTTAAGAATGCTAAGACTATTACTAAATGAGCTACTTCTGTGTCCCATAGATAAAGACTAGTGTTTTAATTCTTAACTATACATTTTTGGTTGCGTATGTATGTTTGCTTGTTGGTTTGCATTTTCCCTGCCCGCAAGATATTTCCAAAAGTTCTAAAGGAATTTCATTAAGATTTTCTGGAAGGGTGGACAATAGGCAAAGGAGGAACTGATTTTGGAGCGGATGCATGCACAATTACCTCCCTTACATCATAGTCATAATGTCCAAAACACATAATATCGCCATATTTTTTTTTATCTTGAATTTCATTCGGATTTTCTGGAAGGGTGCACAATAGTCAAAGAACTGATTAAATGAGGTATGCCCTCTCTGGATGCTTTCTGGTCTTTAAGTGCAACCTGTATAAAAAGAATCTGTTATAACAAAAGAAAGATATGGTTTTCTTTTCCAGAATCACCAAATATCGCCCCCAACTGCCACATTCCACTTCACCAATTTTTTTCTTTTTACTTTTCAGTGGCAGGAGAGGCCATGATGATACCTATTCACTGGATTGCATTATTCTTCCCTGACATTTGAACTTAACCTCTTAGAAATTACTGAATAACATTGACTTTGCCCTCCTTTCATGTTTCAGTGAGATCCAATCAAAGTATGACCAAAGCTACCTGTTGTCCGTTTCCTTTCAATTCACTGAGAAGAAAACCACTGGATTGGATGGACAATTTTCATGTGAAGGTTGTCCACTCGTTTTACAGCAGGCAAAAAGTAATGTGTATGGCAATGCTCACCAGAAATGGTACTATGATGCAGAAACTGGCTACATTCATGCATTTCATGCTGAAGTGCTCAATAAGGGTAAGATTTGACTGAAATTCTTCTTGGCTTTTAAAGATTCTCTTTAAAACATTTACCATTTGATTGATGTTTAACTGATATCCAATCACAGATATACCTTTTAAAAAAAACCTTTATATAGCTTTTCCAATTAGATATTTACTAATTTCAGTTTAGTGTAGCACAAGGTCATAATAGTGGGGCACCTAGTAAGGATCATATTCACTAGCCTGCAAGATGAGCTGAATAACCATCACTCTACAGCAGGCAACATTTGCAAATAAGGAGATAGTATGTAATACTGTTTTTTATTTGACCACCATAGTTAAGCAGCCTTGAGATTGGTTAGTAATGGATGGGGAACTATTTGATAATATTATGTGCTGTTTTAAAAATTGCAATTCATTAAACAATTTGTGGAGTCTGCTTGGTGGCTAATTTAGTTGTGTATTTGCCAATGATGCCAGTGGTTAGTGTTTGAACCTAGGTAAAAATGAGGATTTTATAATGCTTATTTTCAAGGCTGGCAGCCTCTCACCACTTGGTAGATTGGTGCAACATAATCTTCCTACTCCCTTTTCTCTTATTTGGCTTTGGGTATTACTAATCTAATCTTGGTAAGTATCACAAAAATTATTGACATCAATAAGCCATTCCGAATGATAAGTTTGGAGGGAATAAACATTTCCACACATACCATGTTTGCCACAGCAAAATATTCTTGCACAAATATATAATTCCAGTTATTAAATAACAGATCATTAGCATAACCACATTGAGTTAATCATAATGGTAGTTATTGAACATCTTGCTGTTGGGTAATGGTTAGCAGGCTAGTCTACCAAACTATTACTACTGTGATGGAAGTTTGATCCTCACTTGGTCCTTGTAACCTTGTGCCAGACTAAGCTAAGCTCAATAGATATTCATAATGGCAGGTATATTGGTGGTATAATAATGATGTTGTTAGAGTGAAAAAGAAGCTTTCTATTGGTAGAATTGGGAAAAAGAAAGATTTGTTTCCTTGATTTTAGGTTCTGTTATTTACATAACCACTTGAGACTGGGATATTTTTAAAAACTGTCAACATAGGTTTCTTCATTTTTCAAGTTGGTCTGGCTGGCTAGCTGGCTATGTATGTATGTATGTATGTATGTATGTATGGATGTATGTATGTATCATGTGTACAGGCCACACCAATGGAGCTAGAGGGCTGAAAGTTTAAGTAGTAGAAAAAACGTTTTTTTTTGTTTTTAGTGTGGGGGGGGGTCAATTTGCAATGTATGTTTATGCTAAATTGATCCATTATTTCACGATTGTTTTTTTGAAAATTACGAATTTTTAGTGATCACTGCCCAACAAAAGGCGAGAGTAGTAACTTCATAGATCACCCCTTTATCCAATGTTTTAATTGATCACCCCCAACACAGCATGTTGCCAAAAGATGTTGTTCATGTGACAGTTTCTATTGAGTGACTAACCAGACCTGTCTTTACTCTTTTTACCCTCAGGTGGGAATTCTTTTTGAAAACTTTGGTAAAAAATGTCACTTTTCTTCCTTTGAGGTTTCTATATACTACCAATGTCAATGTGTAATATATCACAGCCTCTTCAGGACAATCATTGCTTTCACAACCTTCTTCATCATCTACAAATTGTCTTGACTCATTATCCGATTCTCTGCCAGAGTTAGAAGACCTAGAATTTGGAAAAAATAACAATTCCTGAAATGTATATGCACAATGTTCCCTTTTTAAATGCCAGTATGTTGTTTACAAGGTGCTGTCTAAATTGCTAAATATGTTGAACTAGACATCATTACCAGGGCAGGAAAATTAAATTGTACTATTTTCAGTACAGCATAAATAGTTACAAGACCTGTCAGTGTGTGATGGAATATCAACAAAAGATCTCATCAGCAGCTCCAGGACAAAGAAATGTTTTGTAGGATATCTCATCAGCCAGTTCCACGTGGGTAATGACAAACAGCTTTTTAAAGAAATCTTGGATACAGAATCAAAAACAAAATGTTATATAGTACTAATGATATGCTGCTCAACTGATTCAAAGTTATAGGACTGAGGATATCAAGTAACTTCCTATTTATAGAATTTATATTATAATTATTTGCTTATTCCTTTTATTTTCTTATAAACAACTGCAATTAGCAATTAATAGACTTGGAGTTATCTCCCTTGGACAGAGTCTTTTTTTTTTGTCAATTTATACTTAATTACACGCCCGAGCCACAGATCATACCAGTAAGCAACAGATGCTTGCACTTACAGGATAAAAATGGCAAAATTATCAAAAATGGACAAGTTGTCAAGAGTATACTATGAAAATTTATAAGCTTCAAAAATAGAAGTACCACAAACTGATAAGCCAATAGATACTAGCGATATCCCAGACATAACAGAAGACGAACTAATGTTTGCATTACAAATTATGAAACTTGGTAAAACTCCAGGTGAGGATGGCATAACGACAGACATTCTAGAAGATGCAGGAGAGATCTTGCGCATAGTGCATGAAAGAAAGAAAAGTCCCTAAAAACTTCTGTCTAGGATTAGTGATCCTACTCCACAAGAAATGAGATAACCACGACCTTGACAACTACCGCCCTATTACACTATTACCTAACATATATAAACTATTCACAAAAATACTCATCAAACAGACCAACAGGTACTCTAGATGAAAATCAACCACGTGGGCAGGCAGGCTACTCAACACTAGATCACCTGCATGCAATAAATCAACTAATCGAAAAATCCTTAGAATACAACAAAACACTTTGTTTGGCCTTTGTAGATTATGAGAAAGTGTTTGACTCAGTAGAACACACAGCAGTCTTCAACTCAATGCTAGAAATAGGTGTTAACGAGAGTTACATACAAATCATCCAAAACATATATGAAAATGGCACTGCAATAATTAGACTACATAAAGATACAAACATGATAAAGATAGCAAAAGGTTTAAGGCAAGGGGATACAATATCACCTAAACTATTTACAGCAAGCTTTGAAAGCATCTTTTGGAAAATTAATTAGGAGGAAATGGGAATAAACATAGATGGAGAATACTTAAACAACTGGAGATTCACCAATGAGATCTCCATGACGTCAGAAGTACCAGAAGAATTACAAAACATGTTGATGGATCTAAATAGTAAAAAAGGAGGCTTAAAGATGAACAGAACAAAGACAAAAGTAATGTTCAACGATAAAGTCCAAAAAAATGTCATAAAAGAGGGACAGGCTCTAGAAGAGGTTGATGAATACATCTACCTAGGACAGGTAATAAAGTTAGAGAAAGATCATGACAACGAAATAAAACAAATCATGACGATATGTTGGAAAGAATTTGGCATGAATAGAGACATATTAAAGAGCACCTTGCCAATGTGCTTAAAGAGTAAAGTATATAATGGATGTATAATACCAGCTATGACTTATGAATGCAAAATATAGAAATTAACAAAACAAACTGAGAACCAACTTAGAATTACACAGAGATCCATGGAAAGAGCAATGCTAGGGATAACTCTAAGAGATAGAAAAAGATCAACATGGATCAGGGGGAGGACTAGAGAGAAGGATATTATACAAATAATTAAGCAACAAAAATAGAGATGGGCTGGTCACCTAGCAAGAAGAGAGGTCAATAGATGGGGCAAAAAACTAACTGATTGGTGCCCATGCGATAGTAAACGTAGTAGGAAAAGACCAGACACAAGATGGTAAGACATGGCAGAGGTTAGCACAGTCGAGATCGTCATGGAAGGAGATGGGAAAGGCCTTTGTCTAGCAGTGGACTTATGACAGCTGATGATGTTGATGATGATACTTAATTTAATTGATATCAATAGTGAGTTCCCGGAAACGAGGGCCTGGATGTGGGAGCTGGGAAGGCTCCTTTAGACCACAGGCAATTGCCCTGAATGCACGTCTTTTCATTTCTCTCTTCTTGTTCTAAACACAGCTAAATACAGTTTGAACCAAATGTGTTTAACCAACACAGCCAAGAACAGAAAATAACCAACACACAAACAAACAAAAAAGACGTAACATAGAGCAATATTTAAAAGGCTGTGATGGTAGTATAAATGATGTTAGTATCATGGGAAGTGTTTCAAGTAATAATATTAGTGTTGGTATGCTGTACGTAATAGTTGTTTTATAGGTCTTTCGTTTGGGTAATTATTGAGATTCTTGGTTTGTGTCAAAGTCAAGGGAAAAATAAATAAAATGAAAATGTTTCTTCTTTCAACTTTCAAATTGTACACATCCTTTTTCTGATATCTTCTTATATTGTTGGCTTGATGGGTGAGAAAAAAATGTTCAAGTAATCATTTATCATTATTTCTTTCTTTTCTTCCTGGCAGAAATCACAGCTGCAAACCAAACCAATGTGTGCACATTCGCCATCACTTCAGAAAATAAAATTGACCAACCGGTAAGTGATGTAGCTGAATGTTGTGGAGTCCATCTTGCTTACACTATCCAGAGATGTTTGTCAGTGCTATTACAGTTGGCGTTGGTGGGGGTACAGTTAGTTCATATGTCAATGCCTTGTTCACATGTTATGATAAGAGTGGATCACTTATAGGAATTTTGGTTAGTCATGTTGATGATTTTGCCTTCAGTGGTAATGAATTTTTCCAAGAACAGATTATAGGAAAATTGAAGAAAACAAGTTCAAGGTGAGCATGCATGAAAATGAATCATTCAAGTATCTAGAATCAGAAGTTTTGCAAACTACAGAAGGAGTGCAAATAAATCAAGATTCATATATTCCTACCATAACTCCAATTAGCAATTTATATGGCAAGGAAAACTGATGAATTGACTGCAGAAGAGAAAGCTAAATTAAAATGTTTAAGTGGATAAATGATGTGGGTTGCCTCACAAACAAGGCCAAATATAAGCTATGAAACCTGTGTTATGAGCAATACAGGAAAGCACCCAACTGTAAAGATGTTACAGGAAGCAAGCAAAGCACTGTCTAAATTGAAATCCAAGAAAATTGCTCTAAAATTTCTGAATTTAGGTAATCCTAAAAAGAAAATGAGAGTCCTGGCATATTCAGATGCTACATATGCTAGCCTGAAAGATCTTCTCAGGGTGGTGTTATTATTTCTATTCAAGGTAAGAACAAAAAGGTGGCATCAATTAGCTGGCAATCTAAAAAGTTGGACAGGGTAACAACAAGTCCATTTGCATCTGAAACTTTAGCATTAAGCAGATGCAGGATTCTTGGTCTTTTCTTTGGTGCAGGAAATCTTTGGAATGTCTATGTTACCACCAGTTCAATGCTATGCAGGCAATGGATCACTAACTAGTATTTTAGAGACTTCAAACATTATTAGTGACAGAAGACTAAGACTTGACATAGCAAGATTGAGGGAATTTGTGCCAGAGGGGGAGTCAACGTGTTTTGGCTAGATGGTAAACTACAGCTGGCAGATTCCTTAAGAAAAAGAGGTACTTCTACACTTAAATTGTTATAAGTACTTGTCACATCTCCACTGTAAAGCATAACCAAATACTGTTGTAAATTTGAATAATAATTATCATTAAAAAAATAAAATTGTGACAAGTTCTTTATCAGAGAAAGGAGAATCAATACTAAATGCAAGAATTGATGATTTGAGGAAATAAGTTTGACAACATAACATGGGAGATGCAATGTTGATATTAATTATCGCCCTTGCACTGTTATGGTATTTAATGGTTATCGGCCCTTTGGACTGTTTCTGGTAACAGCCCTTCCGGTCTAATATGGCGGACTAGCTCAAGCTAACACTGTCAACTATACATTTCGGGAACACATTCCCTACTCTGTCTGTTGCCTGTCTCTCATGATGTTGGACAAGGGGTTAGACCTTCTGTGTTTGGAATCAGAGTTATCCATCTCCTAGATTGGTTGCCAATCAAGGCTGAAGAGCCCAGTCTGCTCTGCTATTTTACCCATTAATGGGGAGGGGGAGAAAAGATGGATTCATGCCTTTGCCAAGGGTATTAGTGTGAAGTGAACGCAAACTGTCAGAGCCAGAGTTTGAACTCAGTTCGCTGATTCCATTTTCCATACTGCTAACTGTTTTTTTCCTTTATGCTCAGATAGTGGCAGCAAAAATTGCAGCTGTATCCATTGTCAACATTGACAGATGGAGGCAATGCTGATGTGATAAATGCATGTGAGCAGCGACATTCATACATGTAGTAAACAATATTACATCTACATTCTCTTCCATTTGGTAGGGTTACATCATGTATCTTCAAGATAAGTTTGGGACAAGAGAAGACCAGCAAAACGAATCAAACACAATGCTGTGTGAATCTTGTGCACACACAATGAGAGGGAAATACCACATACAGAAATTGGAGCCTGGTACAGCATTCTCCTGTGCCATGGGACAATCAGGTGAGAATTTTGATGCATTATCAAATTTAAACACACCCACTTTATCCATAGATACATAGTTAAATTCATAGAAATGAAAATGCTCTGTTTATCTACCCCAAAACAGTGAACAGATTTTGTATTGTGTTGGCCAAAAAAATGTTCAGTTTTTGTTGTTAGATGGCATTAGGAGTATTTAGTTTTAACTAACTTCATTCAAAATGATTGCTTTTGATTGTATTGTGATAGTTGTCATAACAGAATGCATTTTTTAAAAATTTGTCAACATTGGCATATTTTGTTTATTGATTCTAACATTGAATATGGAAGAAAATAATCAAAATTCTCAGCATTTTATGCTTTTTTTCATTTAAGAAATGTAAAAATGCGACTCAAATGTAAAAAAAATATTTGAGCAGTTTAATAATGAAAATGCTCCCAATTAGACCAACTGTAGGCAGTTTTCCATACCAAACACCATTAGCCATTGCACATTCCCCCTAGCCGAGGCAGATGTAGCTAAAATGGTGGCTATATCCATTATCACCATTGGCAAAATAAATGTTTCTTTTTTATGCATTTTGTTTTTTGCCAGCTTTTTCTCAAAGTTCCTTTCTCAAAGTTCCTTTCTCATTTACAGACATGCTGAAACTCCATGGAAGTTTCCAGGTGTTGAATAGCAAAGTCGATTTGTCTACTCACGAAGCTTTGTTGACACTGCAACATTGGGAGGAGAGAATCCAACACCTGAGGGAAATAACTAGTGTGCATGTAATCGCCACTGAGATAGCAGCAACTCAGAATGTCCGTACCGTCAAACTGTTGGCCTACAAAAATGGAGACGGACGCCTCAGGAGTGGCCAGCTCATCGTCGGATCTAGCATCGAAGGGGTCAGTACAGATGGGATTTGCATGTGCCTCTAGGCAAAAATTAAGAAAAAGGGGATTCAGGAGTTAAGGCGAGCATTACTACATATATATATATAGAGATGTACGAATAAATTTAAGACAAACCAGGAGTGTATGTATAGAGATCATTATTGTTTTTCATTCTTTCATTAATTCTTTTGTGTAATGTGGACAACAGTTTCGAACATGTTTCATTATCAACGCATATTTGGGAAG
>VCCN01004469.1:2796543-2815374 GCA_006491835.1 Architeuthis dux | reverse complement strand
TGTGTGTGTGTGTGTATATAATATGTACTTATGCAGTAATCATTCATTAATACATGTTTGATTAATGTTTTTTATATTATTTTTATTATTTTTTAAGTAAAAACTTAAAAAGCACCCCTTGTCTGTGGCCTTTAATCAAACATGTTTGCGTTTGTATGTATATGATTAAGGTCCTTAAACCCTCAGTACTTTGCACTTCTTGGTTTAGACTTTTAACTAAGCCTTTATGTTAAAAATATTGAAAATGGGTGTAACTACAGTTATGTGAAGGAAAAGGGTCTGACGCTTCTTACTGATGTACATAAATGATATTTATTCTCTGAAGTCTTAGTACAACGTGATATACATAAACAATCTTTAGTACAACATGTTAGTACAACACTCAGTACGTTTTGGTACAACGTCTAGTACAATTCGCCCTTGCTGGTCATAGATTCTCTTAGGACTTTGTGTCATGATTCTGAGGAGAGGAAAACCGTGCACCGCTCCGAAGCTTGGTTTGTGTGGTCAGTCTTGGGGCCCTTAATATGGGCAAAGAAATGCGTGTGTGTAACACATGATTTTCATTAACCACAGTTTCATAAGGTCAGGTTATTCTGACCCCAGCTTCGGCACGATCAAATTTGGAGTCCCCTTTTCGCGAGGAGAAATATCCATAAATTCACCAAGGGTGTCCTTGGAGACTTTTGGTCCAGCTTAAATTCTCTTTAGTATAGACAAGGCCAGGCGAAACGACTCTGCCTGTCCCTTGAGGACATCGCTTTTTTATTATGAAGTGCATACAGTGACGTCTGGCCACTCCCCACCCCAACTATTCACCACCCGACATCTCATTCTTTGTGAAATTATTTTTTCAAATTTTCTGTGTCTGGCGCCAGCTACAATGGGTGGTTGTTTTAATAATGTAAATGAGATTTAAAAGTTTAAGGCTTTTTATATGCTTTTAGGATAGATTGTGAAAAGGCTTAGTAAGTTCTTGGTCTCTTGGAATGTTTTAGAATTTAAAAGTTTTCTACTTTTCAATACATTTAAAACATAGAATCCTATAATAAATCTAGACAGGATTGGTAGGAGGTGGGCTTAGGTTTTATTCACCAATGCTTTAGAAATACCTCAAATTGGCAGGAATTGTAATAATTCTTTAAAGTTTTTAAACTTGGCCAGAATTCTCAAATCTAAGAACTTATATTTCATTGTATTTATTTTATGACAAAACTTTACATACATATTGTGTAATCATGCTTCCCACATCTATGATTATTTTCTTCATGATAAAACTGTTCCACTTTCTTTTGTTTTTCTTACTGTGTTTCTGTATTTGTAGAAGCGAATAAAGGTTTACCCGAATGGTGAAAATCGTGATGTACGCAGCGTCTATGTTTGTGGTTTGTCTCTGGAAGAAATTCTTGATGAAGCCACAGAAAAGTTGGGGTTCTGGAAGAAGGCCAAGCTGTTGTATACCACAGAAGGCAAACTGGTGAGGCATTATTATGATGATCAGCATTGTCTTTCTGATGAAGTCAGTATGTTTGGAGAATGCTGGTTGGGTTTCAAAAATGGAATGAATTGATTTTAAGAAAACTGAATTATGGACAGGAAGGAGTTAGGTATAAGGTTTTAGGATGAAGTTTTTACATATTTTATATTTCTATAGTTCCTATAGCACATACGTGAGAAGAAGAGTTTTTATATACATACATACATATATATATATATATATATATATATGTGTGTGTGTATATATATATATATGTGTGTGTGTATATATATATATGTGTGTATATATATATATATATTTGTGTGTGCATGTATCTATTAGTTTTTTTTATATAATAAGGAGTAAATATTTAAATTTACAGCCCTCTAGCTCCATTGGTGCATCCTGTATGCATGATACATATATACATACATATGTAGCCAGCCAGCCAGACCAACTTGAAAACTGAAGAAACCTATGTTGATGTTAACTATATTGATATTCACAGTTTTGGTTGACAGTTTGGATACTTTTTATTGATGCATGATCAATTGAAATAAGCAAAGCATGTTTTAGAAAAGGGAAGGATTTGTTTTTAGGTAGGGTTTCCTGTTTTGTTCTCCTTATGGCTCCTTGTAACAGTTTTAATGGTCCAATGACAACAATAAAGGAAAGATCAAGATGGATTGCTTTAAAACAGTCAAGATTTAATTTCACACTAAAACAACAGGTAGAAAAATGATTTGTGAATAGATATTTGTGGAAGGAAGCCATTTTGAATTTGTTGAAAGTAATGGCGAGAAGAGTGATCCGTTCTATTAAAAAACCTGTCTCAACATGATTACGTAAATTTGATAAAATTGAAATTGTTTATTTCTTTAATGAGTGCACATTCCAGAAAAGCCATTTTCAAAGACAACAGCTGAAATGAAACTTGGAAAAGAAGTATATATGTGTGTGTGTATGTGTGTGTGCGTATGTATGTTGGAGTGTGTGTGTATATGGAATGAAACTTAAGAAGTAAGAATATGAAGAACCATTTTCAGGCAACAGATGGAATGAAACTTAGAAAAGAAGTAAGGATATCAGGAACCACTTTCAGACAACAGCTGGAATAAAACTTTGGAAAGAAGTAACAATATCAAGTGGCATGACTCTACCCAAATAAAAATGGAAACCTAATTTAATTTTTTATGTTTTTTTGGTCAAAAGAAAAGCTAAAAAAAACAACTTTAAACTGTGTGACATCATGCCAAACCTCCCAGAAGGCCTGACAGCTGACCGCCCATCCTGGCATTCACTAGTCCACCAAGCTGGCGTGGTTTGTGAGTCCACATGCACAAGAACCAACACTGTGCCCGCAGACATGAGAAGATAGTTTGGTCTGAGAAGGACAACAAAGTAAAAATCCTAACCAATAATGAAAACCAAAAGGCAAACCAAAGATAAATTAATCTCGAAACCAAAAATTAATATCAAAAAGTGAAATAGAGGACATCATTGTCAATATCAGAAAACTGCTTCAAGCAAGCAAACATATGATGTTTACTATAAGAATTTTCAGAAGGCAAAATGTCATTCAAAGATGGCAGGAGAAAAGTCTGATCCAAATAATATAACGGATGATAAATCAATGAACACAAAAGATGAATATATGGATTTACTATTACATAAATTATCACAATCTTTGGGCTGAAGCATTGTAATCAAAATGACAAAATTGATAGGAAAGGTCTAAATAATTCAGGAAATGTTAACAATGCTCTATCTCAGAACTTCAAACAATGCATATTGAGCTATAAAATTATCAAGTGTGATCTTCACTCTTCCAGTGATTATAGAGTATAAAACAATGAGCCTATGATAAGACAAAAGATTTAATATCATTGTTTTTTTGTAAATTGCTCTTAAAATTTTACTCTCAACAAATCTGCATGTCAACACTCTTATTTCCAATAGATTGCTTTATCTTTTAATTGAGGTAAACTACAGATTTTGCTTTTCTTTTCTGTTTTGGAGATTGAAACTTTTAGAGACATCCAGCGAGATGATGTTCTGTGTGTTTCAACTGGACAACCATTTCAGAATCCACTGACCAGTCCACAGGACATCCAGCTGAAAGCTGAATGGGCAAGAGCCAGAAAAATCCATGGCCCTCAGATCACGGACATTACAGTCATTTCTGAACGAAATCCTGTGGTTAATGTAAGTTGTTTTGTTTTTTTTTTCATTTAAAAAAAAAAAAATCAATAACTTTGTTTGTCTGGTTACAAATCAACTTTTCTTATCAGGAATTGTTGCAAGTCATTGGCATTCATTGATTTTTCAGTATTTATGAAAAAAAAAGTCTCTTTATAACAATATCATATTGTAAATAATATCTGTAACAACATTGTTAATAAACAAATTTAAGCAATATTATCCCAGGCTAGTATCTAATTAGAGATATTTTTTAAATAATAGTTGTTATAAATATAGATAAGTATTTCTTATAGTCTCTTTCAATATCTCTTATGACTACTATATATCTAATACCCAAATCTCTTATAGTCACTCTCAATATCTCTTATGACTGCTATGTTTCCAGTACCCAAATTTCTTATAGTCCCTACCATATCTCTTATACCCAAAAGTAAGAACCTTTTTATCAGCTGCCTTCTGTTAAGAAATAGAAATCATTATACAATATTATTAATCTGTCATTAGTTTGAGAAGGCCAACACATTTCCACTGTAACCTCACAAAGTGTAGAATAACCCTGCATAAGATTATTACTCACTTGATAAAGAAAATACAACCATGAATAATTCACAAATGAATGTTCTGCTTGATTATCAAAGGATCATACATTCTTTTGGGGAGAGCAATTTAGATAACAATGTTTATGCAGTTTCTAGACTTAAACAGTGTAGAGATATGCTTGAAATCTATATGACTGTTTCTAAGTTTGAATTAGAGCCAACCATACGACAAATAGAATTAGTAGTAGAACTAAACTCTTACTTAATCAGAATTATTTTGAGTTCATTTTAAAAGGCACTACTTTTGTTCTCTATTTCTGTTTAATTTCTAACAAATAAATACTGCCCTCATATGAAAAGTACAAGTTGAGTCACTTTGCGTAATAAAAAGCTGTTTAGTGATCCATTTCACTGCCTTTGAGTTTCTGTAAAGTCATTTTCTTGTTCTTTATTCCTTAATTCTTTCTCAACCTTGATGAGTAATTTGTTTGTACAAAAGAAACTTTTCTAAAGTTTTTGAATAAATTTAATCGAATTTTCATAAGCATTCTGTGAAATGTCATTTGAATTTTTGTGATGGTAGTTGATTTCTGCTGACAAAATTCTTCTTCACTTCATTCTTATAAAAACCTTTCATTGGCTCAAAAATGATTTTTGAGCTTGGGTAAAAGTAATAGACTGTTTGATGATGAATCTCCTTTTCTTCTTATTTTGTTCAAGGCTCTTTACTGATCTGTTAAGAAAAGTATTTTCTGATTAATGCTGTTGTTAGGTATTATGTTTGAGGTTTGCTGTTATTATGTCTTTGTTGTTCGTTTGTTCTTTTCTGTGTTTAGCTGTGTTGGCTAACATGTTTGGCTAGGACCGTAATTTAGCTGTGTTTAGAAAAGAATGGAGAGAGAACAAAAACATGCTTACAGGGCGATTTCCCGGTCAAGAGAGAGCCTTACCTGTTCTCACTTCTGGCCCTAGTAAACTGAATAGGGGCTGCTGGGAGCTTGCTTGGTTGTGTTTATTTATTTAAGCATAAACATTAATACGTACATATATAAACATTACATTAGGTTGTTTATTAAGTAATTCTGATGAAGTTTTCATTGTAGTCTTCAGGCAGAGTTGTTCCTGATTTTTTGAGGAAATTATGATCTCTGGGAAAGACAAATAGCTTTTCCTATAAATTAAAATCTATTCATTGTTTTATTAATCTAAGCTGTGGATGGAATCTTCAATCTGTGTTTTAACTTGAAAAAAAAATCTGCTCTTCCTGTAGCATCTGACTAAATTTACTGAAAGTGATCCAGTGTGGGGTGAGTATCTTGTCTAAGTGGAGTTGCTTTGTTTTCAATTCTGTCATTTGCAGTGTTTCACTAAGATTTCCTCTTAAATTTGAACTTTTGAAATAAAATAAAAAATAATCTTCCACCATTCACTTGAGTGCTTAGTTGATATACTCACGATGTGTGCTGAAAATGCGAATCACAATTTGCAATTTTTGTGAAATCAATGCCATTTAATAAAATGAAACAATCAGATTTTATAAAAAGTACAATTGTTGCATTTGCTAAACACATCAGCTTTTCTGTGCTCTACACAAAATGATTCTTCTTTACCTGCTCTTCTTTTTTTTAGTCAGAAATTAGCAATCAAATATGAATGAAATAACTAGACTGCAACTGTTAGCCAACATGGGTAACGTGTCTAATCTATACAGTAAAGTTTCTATTGTTACCAGCTTAGTCTAAACTTGCCAGATTTAGATCAAGCAACTTCCCTGAGATGGCAAAACCTGATTGTTTAAATTCCTACAACAACAATATGTGGCTAAAGAATGATCAGATAAATTTTCAGAAAATAAAAAAAACCCTATCTAGGAGTCCACTCTGGCTGAGTAACAGAATGAACAAAAATGAATGTTGGAAATTGGATGCAGATTGGAATGTCAAACCTTTTGGGGGGAACGCACTGAATTTTATTTACTGTCATTACTTTGTTTCTTTTTAGTAAAGAGTTTAACAGGTAAGCCTATGAAAACAGTTTTATGTTTTAATTTCTATAAAAACACATTTGGCTAATCAGTGAATGGTCGATCTGATCCACCACTGCCTATATAAACTCAGAATTCCCGCAAAAACCTTCAGTAGTCAGGATATAACAGAAGAGATGACATTTCTTCAAATCTGATTAATCAAGTTTTATAGGACGTGTGAATTAGTCAAACAATGCTGAATGAATATTCTTTTACAAGAACACTAATGTGAATTCAAGTTCTCAGTAACATAGTACGTTACATTAGCTACTATTTTCGACACTATGAGCTTACACATTAACTCATTCAAATAGATATCCACATTCATTCTTATACATTCATTGGGCTACGTGAAGATGCATTACCCCACTTCTTACAAGTTTATTAAACTGTAATGTGTAAAGATACACTTTTCAACTTTGTTACAACATCGCTATAAACTTTCACTCAACTTTTGTTATTTTATTGCTTGTGAATCTATACTAATATCTGAGACTTCTGTTTATTTGTTCATGCCACTATCATGCTAAAACTACAGGGCTTATTGACCTAATATTTGGCATGAAGTCTCACAAACCATCCACTTGTGACATAGGCTCTGTGAGGTTGACCTCAGAGGTTATTCAAGGTCACCAGAGGTTATTTATAGTCAATCCTTGGTTCTAAACATTAGAACATTTTTATATCAGAATTTTCTCCAATCATCCTTCTTACGATTGGCACAAAGATTCTCTTTCAATAAAAGTTTTGGGCATTTTTTCATCACATATTGCTTTTTCGTCAATAAAACAGTAGTAGTAGTAGTTGCAGTAGTAGTAATAGTAGTAGTAGTAACACACACACACAGTCATTGTCCTTTAGCTTTATATTTCATCACCCGCCCTTTTCTTTTCTCGACATATCAGCAGCCTAAATCAGATATTTTCTTTTTTTTAAATAAAGTTGAATGTAGTTGCAGTTTGCTTAAGAACCAAGCACCATGTGTTTTGAAATGTTAGAAGAAAACAAAGTCTTATAAAAGTTTTAGAATTTTACAAACTAATAACTTGAATGTAAGTGTATGTTAGGGGTGGGCCCATGATTTTGAGCAGGGTGGGGTTGACAAATTTATTTTTACAAATAACTAAGTAAAACAAAACAAATTTCAAACATCAAAAATAAGGAAGTAATGTGTGATCCAGCATATATCACTTACATTTGCTACATAGTTTTTTAGCACTACAATTTACAAAAGAGTAAAGTAAAAAAAATGAATCAAAGAAATATACCACAGAACCAGTAAATGAAAATTTCATAAAGAATAAGACATCTTACTTATATACTTCCATGCACTTTTCACTACAAAAACTTTGCAAATTCTCATTGGTTTTCAGTGTTGTAACAGCTACTTTTTCATGTGCAAATAGTGTAATCTTTTTTTCATTTGTTGTATTGTGTAAGAAGATATATATTAAAGAACATATTAATCACCACTACCCACAACACTGGTTTATTGCTGGGTTTAGTTAATCACTGCTACCCACAACACTGGTTTATTGCTGGGTTTAGGTTATTCATGTGTTCTGACATTTATATGTATCTATGTATCTATCTATGTATCCGGACTTCGCCTAGCCCTAACTGTTCATAGTTTGAAATTTTGCACATACACTCCCCTCAATGAGTAGGGAAATGTTTTTGTTTTGTTTTTTGAAAATTCCCCCCAAATAGGTTTCAATATGCAATCTAAGTTTATACTAATTTGGTCACTAGTTTGTGCCCACTTGTTTTTTGAAAATTCAGACCTTTTTTAGTGATCACAGCCCAACTTTTTAATTGATCACCCCCAATGCAGCATATATGGGTGGCAGTGATTCATAATTTCCCTTGGAATGCTAGTTTTTACTGTGTTGTCAAACTTGAAGTTATTTTTTCCCCCGGGCAATGCCAGGTATCCTTGCTAGTTTTGTAAATGAATTGTTTTGTTGTGATTACAATTAATGCCTTGTCTATTCTGTCCAGCACTTTCACAATCATCTCAGTTTATATCAATCGATATAGTCAGATTTCTGGCTTTTTAACAAATTTTGTTTAAAGTGATACACATTCGTAATATCATTACCATATACATATATAAGTGTATATCTGTATGCATTTGCACATGTATAGAAACATGGTTAATGTGAGATTATGGCTTACTAGTATCTAATAAGTGTTCATACAGTAGAACACAGAACTAGAGGCATGAAGGTTTTGAGTTAAATCCATAACAATATTCTTTGTCATACATGACCTTTTCGGTAAGAAAAAAAATATATAAACTCTTAGTGTAGTTATCCGTTTGTTAGATTATAGATACTATGTTTATGCATATATAAGTGCCAATATTTTGTAGCTAAATTCATTAAAAACAAGCCACAATGTGACTTTTAAATGTGGCCAAGAAATTTAATATGAGAAATGTCATCTGAAGGCCTATCATGTTTGTCATCTGCTGTTTACATATCAACTATCGACTCATGATCTTGGAGCTTTGTTGGTTCTTTCCAGACAGTTTCTTGAGTAAGACTTTGTAGATATTTGTTTGGCTAAGCCAAGTTCAGTACAAAACACTAAACAGAGGTTGACATAATTTATTTTGTCAATAAAGTTATGGCAACAAAGTGTCTTGTTTTCTTTCATGTTCTGGTAAATAGAATTCATGATTTGGTGAATAACATGATCTCAAATGTAAATTTTAATGAAAACAGGTATGCAAACCAATGTCTTTTGGCAATTAAAAAATTGTTAAAAAGAGGGGATCAGTGAATAAGTTATGTCTCCCGCCTTTTGTTGGGCAGTGATCAGTAAAAAAAAGTCCAAATCTTCAAAAAACAAGCATGAATGCTGCTGGACACAAACTAAAGGACCAATTTAGCATAAACTTACATTGCAAATTGAACCTCCCACTATTTAGGGGGAGGAATTTTCAAAAAACAAAAAAACGTTTTTTTCTGGACAGAATAATACATACATACATAGCCAGCCAGACTAGCTTAAAAACTGAAGAAACCTATGGTGACATTTTTGGTTGACAGTTTCTAACTGTTGTACCCATGTTTAGATCAACATTTTGGTGCCTCATTTTCATGGATGTATGCACATATAATTATGGTAACTAGTAGGATCTGTGGACATTCTATTGTGCATTTTACCTATCAAGCAATAACATACAAAGTAATTAATATATTTTAATAATACAGAAAAAACAGAAATCTTATTATTAGACAGTAACTATCTTTACTATCCCCCCTCCCCCCTACTCCGCCAAAAAAATCATGATGGTATCAATTAAAAGAACAGATGATATTTGGTCAGTCGAGATAAATAACTAAAATCCTGAGTTTTTGTTTCTGTAATACATGAATTCCAAATATATTTGGCAACCACTAAAATAAATATCTTCAGTCTTGGAGTAGCTCTACTACAATAATGGATTTTTGTTTGGTTCCATCTTTATTCTAAAGAGTTCTGAGCAGAAATTTCTCAGAGGCCTTCTTTTTTTCTTTTTTAAAAACTTTAATCTCCAAAGAGAACCACCAAATAACAACATTAACTGAAAATCAATTGAAAACCTCCTGGATTCGAGTGTCTATCAATTTTTCATTTATTATTGCAGGTTGATCCTTTCGCAGCTCCCATCAGGAAAAGGCAGCCCTTGATCAAGTTTGGTGGACAAAACTGAAAAAAGCATTTAATTTCATTTGGAAAAAAAAGAACATTATCTAATGGCATTATATAATATATTGAATGACATTCATAAATTTTTTGTTATTGCTATAATCATTTTGTGTTAATTATCAAATTATTCCATGAATTATTTGGACTAACATCTCCATCTTTGTTGTTTCAGTTACAACATTTCAGCTGGTACACTCTTCCTCAAGTGTATGCCCCATCCAATAATCTTGAAGGTGCTTTGAATAAAATCGTTTATTTTGCTCACAATTTCTTTTTTGCAAATTGTCTCCACTTAAAAATTAGGGTAGTTTACAGATCAAAGCAACATAGATTCATGCTGCACTAGAAATCTTTCAATGAGGCTGAAAAAAACCCAGACTATACAAGTTGCTACCCAAAAATTCAAGGAACTTAAGGCATGCTATTTCTTCCTCAAAGAAAGAAAATATGATAGAAAATGAAGTTCTTTATTTCCTGCTGGAGTGATGTTGAGAGATATTTGAAATGCCCGGTGAAACACAGGAAACTTTGAGTAACTTGACAGATAAACAGATTGATAAATCTGTTTAAATTGCCTGAACTTTTAGGTAGCACCTTGTATAATAATATTCTGTACTTATCTCCTTTTCAGTACTATTCTTATTGTACATTATAGTTCTTCTGAGTCCTGGCTCCCACATGGTATTTATTTATATTCTCAGTCTGCTTATGGGATCTTTTAATGCTGTCTTATATCCTACATCCTTCACCTTGAAGATTTTTGGGTGTATCTCTTTGTCTAGTATTTTCATCTCATTTTTAATCTCTGTTTTTTTAAGGTTATCCCACATATACAATAAATGGATTTTCCCAAAACATCAGGCACAAAAATTAGAATACATGTTGCTGTTTCAGCATATATATAATCGTTTTTTTCCAGTCTCACTGAAAGATCACAAGTATAGCATAGATACAGAGGAAGCCGTTTATTATAATCATGGATAATGTTATCAAACGGTTATTGTTATTAAAATCAGTCGGTCCCAAGTACTCTATTTAAAATTAATTATAAATTATCAATAAATTTTGTATTAATCTTTTATAATGTAAAGTTGTTTATAACAATGAATTTAATGATATCGGTCGTTTTGTTGAATGACATGTCGTGACACACAGTCAGCTGACAGCAGTTTCGTCATGTGGACGATTTTGAGACAATTTGTTTGATGAACATTAGTCTTGCCAATTTGGCTTTTCGCCAACTGCTGCTTCATCAAATCCTTTTTTTGTACCATTTAAAGGTTAAAAAACAAAAAAAACAGTGAAATCTCTGAAAAATAATTTTATTTTACATCTTAAATAAAAAGAGATTAATTAAGCTTATTTGCAAAGCAGGTTTTTAGGTGTTTAATTTTACATATTGTCAATAACAACAACAAATTACTTATTTGAAGGATGTATCTCACTTCTCTCCTCAACAGAAAAATTAAACTGTTCTGTCAAGAATGTTTTAGAAATCTTTCAAAAATAAAGTAGGTCTCCAAAGATTGATTCGAAGAAAATTAGTTAATTTAATGATTAATTGACTGGATTTAGAAAAACTTAAAATATACTCTTAATTAACCTATGCTTATTTAAGATGTAAAATAAAATTATTTTTCAGAAATTTCACTTTTTGTTTTCGTTTTTTAACCTCAAAACAGCAGTCGGTGAAAAGCCAAGTCAGCAAAACTGATGTTCATCAAACAGGTTGTCTCTGAATGGTCCACATGATGAAACTACTGCCCGCTGACTGTGTTGGCGACACATCATTCAACGGAACAACCAAGAAGCTTGACATAACAATGAATTTATAACAATGAATGTGAATTTATAACCATGAATGTAAATTGTTCCAATTTTTATATCCTTATCTTAATGTTATCAGCTGGTTATTGTTATCTAAAAGACCCTGTCCCAAAGTGATCACAATAAGCGGCTTCCTCTGTATGTCATTAGGATCTGTGAACTATCCTAACAGGAGAAAGAAAGTTAGCAGAAAAGCACTAGGAAAAGTTGTGAGCAATATATCAACTTCTATTCCACACTGCTAGAAAATTACTAGATGTAACATACACTGGAGGAAAGCTGGAGATTGCACTGGAAAAAAAAACATTTTAATTAAAACTACAGAGATGAAAAGGCTAGTTTGAATAATTAACAGAATAATAATAATAACAACAATATTCATCTGAGAACTTCATATAACACTTAATTTATTATTAAAGCATTTCAACAGGTGTTTTCTTTGATCATGTCAAGGCAATATGATAATGTTGAGCACGGGTATCATTGACATTTGTTTATTTAAATTTATGCTCTTACCTTTGTGGGATTCATCAAACAGTTTTCCATTAAAAAACAAATTTCTCTGATCATCCACATGACACACAGATATTACTTGTTATTTTGTGGACATATTTCAAGTCATACCATATTTGATGGCACATAAGACCGACCTTATTTCAGCAGGGAATATTAAGAACAAAACACATTTTCCTGAATTCCTCCCATTTATCACCCAGTTTTTTTAAAACTCCTACTCAAGTTCTGGCCAATGTGGGGCTGGACAATGAAAGTTACATTCTCATTTTGAGCCATTTTTTAGGGGGGTAAAAAGGGTAGGGGGGGGTGTTCTTATATGCCATCAAATATGGTAAATAAGCTTAGCTTAGTCTTGTGTAGGGTCACAGAACAATATTGCTAGTATGATTGATTGCAATGATACTTATCTGTGTTCAAATTCTGATTGGTCCATTTTTCTTGATTGGAATGGAAAGGTGATGCACAATATCCTTATCAATTCAGTTATCAGTACCTTCATGTTCTTGTAAAATCATCAACAAATGACTCAAGGGTATCTCATTGTGGAGTAGAGTTTGAAAAGCTAATAACATAGACCATTACTACCGTAGTAAATTCGATTCACACTGGGTGCCCTATATTTGTCGCCTTGCGCCATACTAAGCTTAGTAAATATGGGAGTCTAGCCATAGAGCATTGGTTAACAAGTCAAATACAATATTTAAAAAAAAAAAAAATAGTATTTCTTTATTATCAAAAGCATCGCTTTGATAGAAATGAGATATTTGATGCTGAACAAGATCAAAGTGAAGACAAAGCAAAAGTTGATGAATTGCAAATGGACATGTTTGATGCCTCCTAAAACTAAATTTGATTGCCATATGAAAGTCTACAGAACAAAAGATGGAACATATGTAGAATAAGCACCCCAAATTTGACATACCATGTGACAACTGGTGTCAGGTCAGAATTTGACCTAATGACTTGAGTCAAATTTGGGGTGCTTATTCTATATATGATCCCAAAAGACATACTATTTTACATTAGAATTCAATAAATCAAACCATTAGTTAAAACTGAATTCCATAACTTTAAGCGACATCTACAAACAGGGTAATACCATTCATAATATAACATTGGTATAGAGTTTGAATTTTAAGTTTAATAATGTATATTGCTGAGTAAACATTCATAATATCATGTAAGAGAATTTGCTTATATTTGAATTGGATTGCTTGAAATTGTTATGTTTTAAAACGTATGTTTCTAACAAAATATATTTTGTATTAAAATCATAAATCTAGAAGTTGGATTTTGCTTTTAGATGTGGATTTTAGCATTTGATTTCCTGTTTTCTAAACTCACTCTGTTTTCTTATCTGATAGGTTTATATAAACTCCTTTATTACAAGTTTGATTGACAGTGCCTTCATCAGTAACTCATTGACATATCTTGATAATGTACATACTTGATCTCAGATTTGTTGATTTTATGACTTGTTTCTTTATTTTATATTTTCTAGTTTGCATTTTATAAAGATTTTCTTATAGAAACAAATTTCTTACTTGAAGTTGAAAAAAACATTTTTTATTTTAGGGTACTAGTTTTCCTGTTTGATGAAATACTATGGGAAACTTTGAATACTTATAGAATATTGTTTCCATTATCACCACAATTGTCAAATTAGTGTTAAAGCTGTTAAATCATGTAAGTTTTATTCAATTACACGAAGCCAATGTTTAAATCACAAGCAACCACGAAAATACTTCAGATTGAGTGTGAATATTATTATTTTTTCTTTTTGTTAGATGTAGCAAGAAATGAACACTTGTTACCAAAATGTTTTGAATAAAATCTGTTGAATAAAATCTGCCATTTTTCAGCATCTGTCTTCATTCATTAACAGTAAAATCTGTTTTTTTATGAGATTAGCTATTATGAACTTTTTAAAGTTTCTCCTTGCCTGATTTGCATATACAGTGTTACCCATAAATGAGTACACCCCTACCGCTTTTTTATAGAAAGTTAATTTCTACTAAACCAAACATAGCAGGATTTTATTATTTCTAGTTGAACATTACACAATCAAAACTGATATTATCAGGTATTATTTATGATTAAACTCTACAGCATTGAAACTTTTTTCGTAGGGTTGTACTCATTTTTGTACGACGACATATTCATATATTTGGCAACATAGTTTCAGTGCTGTAGAGTTTAATACCTGATAATATCTGTTTTAATTGTGTAATGTTCCACTAGAAATAATAAAGTCCTGCTATGTTTGGTTTAGAAGAAGATTAACTGTCTATAAACAAAGGGGTAACGGTGTAATCATTTATGGCCAATACTGTATATTTGATAGACAAAAAGGTAGTAAGTTTTGTTGTTTTAATGCTCCAACCTGATGTACCCACTTTATCTACTCTAATTTTGTGTGCATATTTGTTGTCTGTCCTTCATGTATGTATAAACTGCTTGGCCGAGTGCTACCTAATTTCTTCAGATGTCTGTTGCATTCAGGTAACCTTCAGGGAATTACAAACTGAACCCTTTATTCAATCCATGGGGTAGATTGCTCTCATTCAACTATCCATGCTAGGAGATATCTCGTATCAGTTAATTCTTCTAATGAGGCAATGATCTAATGGATAAAAGTGTTGGTTGAGTGCATATAGTTACTGTGATCAATCCCTGGGCCAGGCAGTAAAAAATCATATACTCTGGTTCAATAGAAAAGGCAAAAGCAGGATCACAAGGATGAATTAACTGGGAAGAATTAACTGATACAAGATACCTTTTAGCTTGGAAAATGTGTAAAATAATACAGGCAGGAATAATTTTGCAAGCAAGCAGGGTTAGATGAATATGTAGTAAACCAATCACACACCTTTCCACAGGGTTTTTGTAATCTCTAGTCAGTGATTGGCTGAAACGTTTAAACAAAGAATTTGATTCTTTTGGCAGTAAAAGACATTGACAGGACAGTGGCAGTCAGCAAAAGAATCTTGACTAGGGAAGACGTATGTTGGCTGCTCAGCTGGGTATGGGGAGGCAAGGAGGAGAGAGAGAGGTGGTTAGACATTAAAGTGGGAGAAAGCGGAGATAGCCAGCCAATGACTATGATAGTAGTTCGCGTAAATTGTATTGATAGTTTTTAAGAGTATTTTTTATTCAGGGAAAAATAGTGCTTGGCTGAAGTGTTTGAATTCAAACCATCGTTGCATCCGAGAAGCGATTTTAGAAAATAAATCAATCAATTTTAGAAGACAGATGGACTCAGTTGTTTTATTTTCTCTCAAGACAGAGAAGTTCTGTGTAAATTGCATTTTCCCCCTCAGGTCTCCACCCGGAAGATATGGTATATTTTGTGTATTTTATATGTATCTCTCTCCTCTCTCCCTCTTGTTTGGTGGGGCATTTTGGGCCATGAACCTGTCTTGTCACCGACTTCGCTGCATCATCGTTTTTCCTGGGACTGATCGGCAAAAGGCTGCTGCAACCAGAACATGTACATGCATTATGCTACAAATGGAATGAGAACAATCTACTCCTGTGGATTGAATCAAGGATTCAGCTCGAAATACCAGAAAGTTACCAAATACGACTGACACCTGAAGAAGGGCAGAGGATACAATAGCCAAAACTTTGTGACTATAACAACCAAGATGAGGACACTAGTCTGAATGGATTAATGTATAATAATGATAATTCCTCATCTCAGATATTCAGACAGAAATTCAGACATGTTGGCAACATAATTTCAAATAAATCAATCTTTATTATTATTGGATGAAGTATTGTAACACACCACTTTTTATTAAATTTGACAAGTTTTTACCTTTTATCCTAATTTTAGTTGTTTTTATACAACTTATATACAAATTAATAAGTTGTATAAAAACAACTAAAATTAGGATAAAAGGTAAAAACTAGTCAAATTTAATAAAAAAATAATTTCAAATATTTCAATCACATTATTCCCTTTATTTAAAAAAAAGATTTACACATGTTGTGGGGTTTGAATTAAGATTCTCCTCAATCTAAACCATTTATTGAAATCTAAAAGAGTAATCTTCCTATACCATATGCTTCTTACCTCATTCCTTATTCCTCCCAACTCTTTCCAGCAGCTGTTGATTGACAGATTTTATCACACCTAATGATCAGTGAGTGAGAAAACCTTCTCCAGTACCCCTCTCTATATGGCAAGTAAACTAAAAGGTCCACTTAGTCAGACAGATGAAACAATAATTGATGTTATATAATACAAGTGACAGCTGGCCAGGTGTGTTAGTCGTGGTGATTGGTAATTTCGTCCTAATTTCAATTGTAATGTCAGACAATATTGCTGATGTACTTGTTTGGGTGCAGCAATGATAGGACATTGACTGATAAGATGATATAACATTATAATTATCATATAATTAATTTGATAATTTAGTAGCTGTTTATGTAACTCCTGATATCACGGGTAGGATTTTTAAACAAACATGTCAAAACTTGCATTCACATTGATGATTACACATATAGTAACATAGAAAATTCTAGCAGAAGGGAAAAAATTAAACATTAATCAGTTGCATTTTAGCACTGATCGGATATGTAGGCACAATTTCAGCTTTTCTTATTGTTGCTCACTGACTTTACCACTACACCACCACTTCCCCACTTAGCCGTAGTTATTTTCTGCAGTAACAAACTAAGTCTTTCCAGTGATTTTTTTAGCTTTAGTTAGTTTCAGTACTCAATCTCATTGAAAATCATGAAGAAAGGTATTGTCATTGATCAGGAATTAATGCAAACATTACTGACAGAATAGGGCTATTATATGCATAACTAATAATTACTAATAATTTTACTAAAGAAAACATTTCACTATAAAAATCCACTGAAAATCAGGAATCAATGCCAGTATTACTGACAAACAGAGTAGTGCTATTCTATGTATAATGTAAATGCATTGCTATTTTACAATAGACAAGTATTGTAAATGGTTTTATTATAGAACTGCATTGAAAATCATAAAGAAAGGAATTGTCAGTTTTCACAACTTAAAGCAAGCATTACTGACAGAACATGGCTATTATACGTATAATTTTTAAAGCATTAGCGTAGTGAATTTTTAAACACTGGTTTTACTTCCAGCATTAAATACTAACCATGTATAATATTGCTTGACTTTATCAAAATATCAGAAAAAAGAAAACTTGTATTAATTACATTCTTAGTCTGGCATGAATTCTCTTTGGAGATGAATATTGTGCATAGATTGGGATTGTTGGGTGGAGGCTTGCATAACATTTGACACAAGTATTGTATATTTTGTAAGTTGTGTTTTTAAGGCCAAATTTTAGGCAAATAATTGGATGGGTGTCAACCTATACATGGGTAATAGTTAAGTTATTTATTTGTGCATGATGGGAAGAGCTAGGAGCAGTTCAATATTTCATACATGGAAAATATTTATTAGTTACTACCAGAAAATATTGGAGACATAATCTATACATCAATTAGTAATGAAAAACTTTGCAGTGTCTTCAGTAGATGAAACCTACCAGCTTACTGTCAGTTGACTTACTGTACAGCATCTTTTCACTATGCTAAAGTTCTAAGTGCTAGGTTTTGATATTATAGATAGCATCAGAGTACAGAGCAACCAACGGTCTTCCGTACACCTTTTCCCAGGCCTGCACCCAGGAGAGACCACCACTGCTTTGGTTTTAACCCCAAGTTTCTGTGATTAAAGCTTCTACTGTAGAATAACATATTCTTCTATATAGTAATATAATTATAATTTTTAAAGGATCTCTGGACCCTAATCCTCCATATCATAAGAAAGAAGGGGACATTTCTTTTTTAAGTTTAAGCCAATCAGTCTCTTGCTATCCTACATGCTGTGGTCATAATTATATTGCCATAAACCTAGCTGTGTGCCAACTTCTACCAATGTCATGCTAAGGATCACTGTCAGTTGTAATTAGAGATCAAGTTGTGACAGACTCCAAGGCATATGTTTTTGTTTTGTTTATTTTGTTTCCTCCTACATAACAGCCATAACAAATATATCACAAAGGAGAGAAAGGGGTCAATAAATACCTGATGCTACTAAGTTATAAAGCATCGGGGGGGGGGGGGAAGTATCAATATATATACATTTCAAGCTGGAGAAGTTCCCACTGACATATTTACAGGATTCCAAAAACCTTTTGAGGATTGAAAAAGTGTACAAGTCATTGTTAAAAGCTTTAAAAAGATACACAAAAGAAATAGATTGGTGAAAGGTAAATCAGTCAAAAGTAGACAAATGCGAACACCTGCCAAATCAGTGGAAACAACGTGGGAAAAGGCAGCAGTGAGAAATGTATCCAGGTCAAGCGACTTTCATCTTTCTGTTTCTTCCAGTCCGATAATGAAGGTAACAAAGTGTTGAGTACTTTTGTGATGATGTCAACTGTTCATTGTATTCTTTTTCCCTTGTTCTTTGTTTTGAAGCAGCAATCTTTGATCCTTCGGCACTATTATATTACATCCATAGTGTTATGGATTGGTTATTTCCAATTCCC
>VCCN01004469.1:2777057-2796061 GCA_006491835.1 Architeuthis dux | reverse complement strand
TTTCCAACTCCCTGGCACTATTATATTACATCCATAGTGTTATGGCTTGGTTATTTCCAACTCCCTGGCACTATATTTTAAACTGATAATCTCTAGTCATTTTTAAGCTGTGCAGTAATATTTAGAAAGTAACAGTTACTTTATATTTTCTTCAAAATATTCACTTATTTAATTTTTTTAAGTTGGCTAAGATTCTGAGATTTCCCTATTTGATGTCATGAAAGACATGCATCCCTTATTTCAGCAAGAAATATTAAGAACTAGCATACCACCCATATATGCTGTGTGGGGGTGATCAATTAAAAGATTTGGCTGTGATCACTAAAAAAAGGTCTGAATTTTCAAAAGACAAGCAGGCAAAAATTTTAGCATAAACTTACATTGCATATTGAACCCCCTTCAAAAAATGTTAGAGGGAAGGTAATGGCAGTAGGATTAGGGATAAAGATCTCTGACGGGCCACTACGGTTTCAGTGGCCAAAATGCTAAAGTGCTAATCTCTGACAAGTCTTACTGGCAAACTTGTTTATCTTGTCCCTCAATCTTGTGTCTGGTCTTTTCCTACTTTATTTACTGTCTATTTTTGCTGCTTAATTAGTTGTATAATATCCTTCACTCTAGTCCTCTCTCTGATCCATGTTGATCTTTTTCTATCTCTTAGAGTTATCCCTAGTATTGTTCTTTCCATGGCTCTCTGTGTTATTCTGAGTTGGTTTTCAGCTCGTTTGGTTAATTTTCATGTTTCATATCCATAACTCATGGCTGGTATTATGCAGCCGTTGTATATTTTACGCTTTAGGCACATTGGCAAGGTGCTCTTCAGAATATCTCTATTCATACCAAATGCTTTCCAACCTATTGTTATGTGTCGTTTTATTCTGCAGTCATAGTCTTTTTATAGCTTTATTACCTGTCCTAAGTAGATGTATTCATCAACCTATTCTAGAATCTCACCTTCTATCTTTATGACCTTTTTGGGGACTTTATCGTTGAACATTACTTTTGTCTTTGTTCTGTTCATCTTTAAGCCTACTTTTTTACTTTCCCTATTTAGATCAGTTAACAGATTTTGTAATTCTTCGGATGCTTCCGATGTCATAGAAATGTCATTGGCAAATCTTAAGTTGCTTAAGTATTCTTCATCTACTTTTATTCCCATTCCCTCCCAATCAGTTTTCTGATAGATGCTTTCAAGGCTCACTGTGAATAGTTTAGGTGATATTGTATTACTCCCTTTGCTATCTTTATCTTGTTTGTATCTTTATGTAGTCTAATTATTGCAGTGCCATTTTCGTATATGTTTTGGATAATTTGTATGTAATTCTTGTTAATGCCTCGTTCATGCATTGCGTTGAAGACTGCTGTGTGTTCTACAGATTCAAATGCTTTCTCATAATCTACAAAAGCCAAACAGAGTGGTTTGTTGTATTTTAGTGACGTTTCAATTAGTTGATTTATTGCCTGTAGGTGATCTATTGTTGAGTAGCCGTTTCTGAAGACTGCCTGCTCGTGTGGTTGATTTTAATCTAGGGTGCATGTTAATCTGTTTGTGATCATTTTCGTGAATAGTTTATATATGTTAGGTAATAGTGTGATTGGGCGGTAGTTGCCAAGGTCGTGCTTATCACCTTTCTTGTGGAGTAGGATTACTATTCCTAGACAGAAGTTTTTGGGAGCTTTTCTCTCTCTTAAGCATTGTGTGAATAGCTGTGCTAGTCCTTTGTGCAAGATTTCTCCTGCATCTTCTAGAAGGTCTGTCAGAACTTTTTAATTGATCACCCCCAACACAGCATATATGGGTGGCAGTGATTTATAATTTCCCTTGGAATGCTAGTTCTTAATATTCCCTGCTGAAATAAGGTGGGTCTTATATGCCAACAATCTAAGTTTATGCTAAATTGGGAGCTTAGTTTGTGTCTGGCAGTGTTAACACTTGTTTTTTTGAAAACTTGGACATGTGACATTTTCTATTGAGTGACTAACCAGACCTGTTTTGTTCTTCGCAACAATAGATTTTGGATCACTTGGATCATCTTCCCCTCCCCCTCCCTAGATTGGACATTTGAATATCATCCCGCTAAGTATTGGCAATTAAGGGGGAGAAATGCTTTATTTTATTGACAAAATTAAAGAAGATATTGTTTACTTATATAAACACATAAATTTGTGTATTGGGTCCAATTCAGTGTTTCATTACACTTTATCACACTTAGCTTCATATTTTAAAAGGCTGTTTTGTAACCAATGAATGGGTCCGTCACAAGCAGAGGAAGAATGATGGCTTGGAACATGTTAGGCATGGATTACAGCTTAGAATGTGTTGTCAGCCATTTTCTCCCCCCTCCCCCAGTTTTGGCAATTGAACAACCTCCACACTAAACCAGTTTAGGGGGTGGGGGTGTTAAAGCGATCCTACATTATGATAGACATAGTCCTTATCTTTTTTCAGATATTTTAGCCATATTAGAAACCGTCAACCAAAACTGTCACCAAAACTGTCAACATAGGTTTCTTCAGTTTTTAAGCTGGTCTGTATGTATCATGCATACAGGCTGCACCAATAGAGCTAGAGGCCTGAAAATTTAAACATTTACTTCTTATTATGTCTAGAAAAAAGTTTGTTTTTTTTTAAAAATTTGCTATCCAAGTTTATGCTAAATTGATCCCTTAGTTTGTGTCCAGCAGCATTCACGCTTTCTTTTGTTGAAGATTTTGACTTTTTTTAGTGATCACTGCCCAACAAAAGGCAAGAGAAGTTACTTATTCATTGATCACTCCTTTTTCCAATTTTAGTTGATCACCCTCAACATTGACATTGGTCGCATGATGGTTTCTATTGAGTGACTAACCAGACCTGTACTTTTTCTTTTTACTATTATCATTATTAATAATTATGAATAGCTTAACCTGCTTATTTTGTTGCTTACAGACAGATGCTGAAAAGTATAACATATGTAGGTACATCAATATATCCACAGTCTAATGATGAAAAAGCATTTATTTTACACTACAAATATTATTTTTCAATATAATCTACTTCCTTGTCAATGCAATTAACTCAACACTTCTCCATTAATCACATAGATTGAATATTATACAATGAACATTTCAGATCAAAATTCAGCTAATAATTGCTTTTCTATTAATCGCATAGATGGAACATTTCACAGTCAAAATTCCATATCAAAATTCAGCTATGACTGTATCAAGAAATGGATCCATTGATCTGCCCTTGTATATAAAAACCAAAATAGTGACTTGGATGGAACCTGAGGGCTAGAAGTAAATAGATTAAAAATACCTCATTTAAAAACAAGAACATTCTTTTCTTATATCAAGTTGATATAGGTACAAGTTCCATAGTTTGATATTCTTTCAATCTGACCCAAATTTGATCAAAAGGTTTTTATTCACATTTACAATTTGTTCATGTTTCTATCTGTCCATGGTATTTAAAAGATATGGGAGTTGTATAATAAGTAGGTCAGAAGTGTTTTGTTGAGTTGTGATAGCATGATTTAATCATGTGGCCCCTTGAACCTAAAACATCTGATAATCCAATCAAATGTCTAATCTAATGTGGCTCTGGAACCATGGAAATTAAACTATAGGTTTTAGACATGTATTAACTTGTTTAAAATTATGTTTAGTGAAGAACCATAATAATAAGAATATTTGAAAATTGAATGTGTTTCTTTCACTTTCGGACAGGGTCTTTTAGATAACAATAACTGGTTGATAACATTAAGCGGTGAAGGATATACAGAGGATGCCAATTATTGTGATCACTTTGAGGAAAGTGTTTGGGACTGATTGATTTTGATAACAATAACTGTTTGATAACATTGTCTGTGATTATAATAAATGGCTTCCTCTGTCAGTAAATTAATGAATCTGTAGCCCAATGAAAAAAACATTTATTTTACACAACAAATATTCATTTTCAAACATAATCTCCTTTCTTGTCAATGCACTTAACTGAAAGCTTCTCCATTAATCAAATAGATTGAACATTATACAGTGAAAATTTCAGATCAAAAGTTAGCTAACGACTATGTCAGGCTATGGACTTACTGACACACACACACACACACACACACACACACACACAGGCATTTAAATATTTAAATATATAGATATATACATTATATATTTACACTGGCATAGTACCTGTCAAAAATTGACGGATTATTTATTTATGTATGTGTAGCGGTCACTTTCTTAAAAATACCAAAATAGGGCTAAAAATATCAAGCTGGCTTTATCACCATGACGGAGCCAGCTCTGAATCATATGAAATGCGAAACTAAGAATTAGCTTCCTTTTTTGTGACGTCAGCACGCCTATATAAAGCCTGTTTTTACTATCCTTGGCACCTGTTTCAGCCTGTTCCCACCTAGGACACAGTGCTTCACTCACCCATGCCTACCTCTTCCTGGCACGTAAAAAAACCCTTTTTTTCATCCACTTAGTATCATGGTCGCCTAGGGCCCACTAAGTGTTTTTACATCTCTACTTTTTAAATATGGACATTTCCTCAAATGCCAATATTTCTTGGTCATCGTTCTTTTTCCTTTTCGCCCAGACTAGGAATATACACCTCAAATATAGGCCGTTCGAGATATACCATCGATTACTTTAGTTTCTACTAACACAGGCTAGCGGTACTACTCCTTAAAATGTCTTTCTGGTTAGAAACTATCCTTTCTCCATACCGGTATCTTTTTCCCTTCTGTCTTATGCCTTCTTTTTGCTTAGCCAATTTCTTCGTTTCAATCTCGGTTCACTTAAAACCTCTTATCACAGATGAATACATTTCGGCACATAAAAACCGGCTAACGACAAAAACTACTATTTACCTTCACTCTTCATTCTGCATCACAAACCTCTCACTCAAACTCTTTTTTACATTTATCACCTTTATTTTTGACAACCATGTACGTCAATGTTTTTGTTTATTAAATGCAACATTTCATTTCTATTTGATGCCTTTGTTTAATTCCTTACCCATGTTTACATGATGGCTACTTTGTTTGTATTTGCCGTCATAAAACTAATATGGCCGATTATTGCGTTCCTCATTTTGACCATGTGACCTCCTTCCTCTCACCGTGAGAACAGCCATTATTACTACTGCTACTACGGCCACAGTCTGCCATGAGAGGTCTACTCTCACTACTACTTTTGACCGCTACTTTCAAATAGAGAAACCATCTATGTTCTCTCTCAACTTACAACTTTAATTAACAACTTCTCCCTTGTTATCAACATCATTGCAATAATTTTGTAGCAACTTCAACTCTACATATGGCTAAATTATACAAATATATAGTTTAGTATAAATTTATTTTTTGCAATAGTTCTTTGAGGACATCATTCTTGATTCCAAGAGTTTACCCTGACCTTCGTAATCTTCCACCTGTACTTCCAAGTTGATTCCTTGTTTTTTTCAGAGCTGCACACAATTAGCCACGGTTGAATATGGGCTGCAGAAGAAACAAATTTTTTCAAAAGATTGTTTTTAACGTTTAACGTCTTTTCCATTGCAGCAATAACTTAAAATTGTTGCTTTTTCATTAAGAAAGGTAAGATTGTATCGCTTGGAGTAGGAGCAATTTTTAGTTGAAAAAAAAAATCGAAACAGTTTGTTAAAAAATCATGGTATAACTGTTTAAAAAATAGCATCCTTACAGCTAGGTTGGACATTTCTTCTGTTAAGTTAATAGCCCATCCATCGTACATAAATAAATCTTAGGTAATGGCTGTTGCGTTTTCTTTTGGGACACTAAAATTTGATTAAGTGAATCCTGCCATGATTTGAATGCCTAGCCTGGAACAGTCCTCTGGAACTTGATAGTTGCTTACCCTTGATCACGAATGACCAAGGAGGATCAGATACAACACTGATCCCAGCCAGAAGGCTGAGAAAGGATCATCGTCGTCGTCGTCGTCGTCGTCGTCGTCGTCATTCATTATAAGTCCACTGCTGGAAAAAGACATTTTCCATCTCCATGACAAGCATAATTGCACCAATCTCTTCCATGTCTTACCGGAAAAACTTTTTTATCTCATCCCTCCATCTTGTGACTGGTCTTTTCCTACTGCATTTACTGTCCCATGGACACCAATCAGTTAGCCTTTTGCTCTATCTGTTTTCACTTCTTCTTGCTATGTGCCTGCCCATCTACATTTTTGTTGTTTAATTACTTGTATGATATCCTTCACCTTGGTTCTCTCTCAGATCCATATTGATCTTTTTCTATTGCTAAGAGTTATTCCTAACATTGCTCTTTCCATTGCCCTCTGTGTGGTTTTCGAGTGGTTTTGTAAGTTTCCAGGTTTCGCACTCGTACGTGGGAAAAAAGAGACAGACATTGAAGCTAAATGTGACAAACAATAGGGAATTAGTCACTCAATAGAAACCGTCATGTTACCAACATCTTTTGGCAGCATGCTGTGTTGGGGGTGATCAATTAAAAAAAGTGGTGATCAATGAATAAATTACTTCCCTCCCCTTTTGTTAGATCACTAAAAAGTTTGAATTTTCAGAAAACAAGCGGGCACAAACGTGGGATCAATTTAGCATAAATTTACATTGTAAATTGAACACCCCATTAAAAACCTATTAGGGGCGTTGAGTTTTTCCTAGACATATTAAATAAATTTCAGCCCTCTATCTCCATTGGTGCAGCCTGTACGCATGATACATAAATAGCCAGCCAGCCAGCCAGCTGGTCTGACTTGAAAACTGAAGAAACATATCTTGACAGTTTTGGTTGACTGTTTCTAATGTATAGAGTGTAATGAGCTAAAATCCAAAAAACAAAACAAACACCTTGTTTGCTGTTATGCATAATATTTGAATTTATTGCTTCAGCTGCTGGTTGTTTACTTCCTTTGCACAGAGAGAGATTGAGGAGACATGTTTACAAATCCTCCTTTAAGTGTGATAGAACTCGTCCATCAACATGTATTGGATAAGGGGAAGGGGTGGCACTCATTTGAATTGGCAATCAATTCTTAATAGTAGGTAATCCAAACATAAACAGGTAACAGGTGGTAAAAGCTGACATTTAAAAAAATAATTAGAAACGATCAACCAAAACTGTCACTAAAACTGTGAACATAATTTTCTCCAGTTTTTAAGTTGGTCTGGCTGGCTGGCTATCTATGTATGTATCACGTGTACAGTCTGTACCAATGAAGCTACAGGGATGAAAATTTAAACATCTACTCCTTATCATGTCATGTTTTATTTAAAATTCCCCTACTAAATAGGTGTTTAGTGTGTGTGCAATGTATAATTATGCTAAATTGATCCCTTAGTTTGTGTCCGGCAGCATTCACGCTTGTTTTCAGACTTATTTAGTGATCACTGCCCAACAGTATATTTTTTATTCTAAAATTCAGTAAAAAAAATCATGTCTTTTAGATGCAGCAACTAGAATGAAAAAACAAAAAAAACACTAGATTTTTTATTGTAATTGTTTCTAAGGTTCCATATTGCAGTATATGACTGATAATTAAGAGGTAGGAAGTTTCATCCAAGCTGCTGGATTGTTTTAACATGGATTCACTTAAGAAAGAGAAAATCTAATGACCAAATTTCTGTATGCTTGTTTGTTTGAATGCCTGTTACCATAACTCAGCAAAAACATTGTAGCAAGATTTTTGTTAGTGTCAATGGACCTAGGGTAAGGTTTTAAAGTAAAAAATATTTTTGAAGAAAATTCTTTTTAAAGGGGTTCTATTTACAATGAAACCATAATGCTAATGTTGACCATTACTTTCTGTACAATATACATATATACATATACATACCTTCTTATTTTATATGTTTACTAGCAGGGGTACCCGATGTTGCCCAGGAAAGAAAACTGACTATAAGATCAAATGAATGCAAATGTTAATCTATAGAGAATAAAAACAAAAAAAAGGTGGGAATGGTTCTTGATGAATGAAAACCTTAAATTGCCACCTGAAATATTAGAGCAAAGTGTTGGTGCTTTCAAGCAATAACACCTTCATTATCTATGTGAAAGTGTCAATTTAGGGAAAAAAATGTAAGTTAGATGGGGGGGGGGTTACCGTTTTTATATCTACGATGTAATAAAAACCAGAACTGTACCCTTACTTTCCATTAGTCCCACGACCATCAGTCTGACGAAAATACAGCTGTGAAGTACTGTGCTTAGTTCTATTGTGAAGCAGAAAATAATTAATCTAGGGTGGTGGGGATGTTCATCCGAAAATATGTTAAGATAGAGTCTCGTTTTTAAAAATGTTAAATCGAATGGTGTTACTATGTGTAATGTTTATATAAATATATCTGTATCAATAAACATGCCGAGACAAGCTCCCAGCAAACCCCATTCCGTTTCCGGTCCCAAAAAGCGGGAACCGGAAGTGGGAACGGGGAAGGCTCACTTCTTACCAGGCTAATCAACCCTATCACACGTGTTATCTTGTTCTGTCTTCTTTTCTTAACACGCTTAAACAGATTACGAATCAAAACGCATTCTAATTTCACACAGCTACCACAAGAAGAACAACAAGAACACAACACTACGGATGGAAAGTAAGGGCCCAGCTAAGTCTAATAGCTACATTGTTAGTATAACATCAACCCCACAGCAAATGTAAAAATGTTTTGTTAAAAAATGACATATTAGCAAAGTTAACAGAGGTTTGTTAGAAAGCAGCAGAAATAAAATCTGGAATGAACTATTAATACATTTGTTAGCTTTCACTGTTGAAACCAATTTTAAGCTAATAAAACAATGAAAAACTAAAACAACGAAATACTGAACATTAACAGTACTGTGCAGAAATCAAACAGAAAACATGTATGCAGAAAGAGAGGAAAAACTTGTATACCAGTATTATAAATTGAAACAAAATGTTTAATAAATAAACTTACGTAAAAATAGATGGTAAACATACTTAGTAATCAGACTGTAAATCTAACTATGAAAAATAGAAAAAAAGTGACCTGATATAATCAGCTGCTATTTGTCAAGAAGCAAGGGGTAGGGGTGATAGATTGTGACCACGGCTCCCCCCCCCCGGATGTTTCATTAGGGTAAGGGAGGGAAGAACTCATACAATATGCGGCAGTTGTGTTACTACTACTGAAAATATAGAAGAATTAGTGTGATTATTTGAGGAAAAACAGGCGAAATGTTGTGAAAAATTAATATTATTGTAAGGAAAGTTTGTGCCATTTGTGAGAGAAATGATAGACAAAACTGCTGGTATAAAAATAAGGTTTTTCTGATGTTTATAATTGAAGATTGGCTAGGGAATGACCACTGGTGACCTCAAATGATCTCAAAGGTTAGCCCATGTGGAAAGTTGATATTTATAGATTATCCATGCAGAATATTAATTCGATAGTCCTTTTAGTTTTTGCAGAGAAGAGGCACAGACAAACAAACAAACAGATGGCTCAAATATTAGTATAGATATATATATATAATTCTTTAGGGGGTTAAAAATGAAGGGAAACCTTTTTTCCCTTTAAGGGGTCAAAGTGAAAGGAATATTTTTCCTGTTTAAGGGAATCAAAAGTAAAGGGAAACTTTTTTTACAACTCTGAAAGCTTTATTTAACCGGGTGTAGATGAGTACTTCAGCTAGTTATAATATACATTCTATGAATAGGAAGTGACTTGACATTGTGCTTAAAGGCCATTGAAGCAGCCTCCAAGTGAGTTAGAAGTAATTTTAAATTGATGTTCAAGCTTTTACTACTTAAAATCATGTCTTTTGTTATGAATAGTCACTGTGTATGTTAGATCTTAGTAGCAGAGCAGAAGATTAAAAGCTAAGAGGTTTCAGGTTCCATTTCAATGTAAAGTTATCACTAGACACTTGTTTAAGATAAAGAAAACTAATTTCAAATAAGAACAAAAAGACTCTTTTTCTCTAATGATCAGTCTTATACTCATGAAATCCTAAACCACCATGTAATTTGAATAGCTAGTTGTTGCCTTTTGGTTATGAATGACCTGACCTCACCTACCAGAGTTCAAAACATGAGTACCATATAAATACCTAATCATTGTTCCTCTAGTGAGTAGGGAGTTGGCAGCACATATGTTAAGCACAGCCTGAACTGTTCTATTGCATTCCAAATATCTATATACACAGTTTAAACTGAGAAAAAACCCTATTGACTTTTATTGATAATGGTTGTTTCATTACACTAGACTTGGTGGATTATATCTTCTTTACAATAGGGAGAATCTATTCTATAAAATTTTATATATAACTAAGCCATCATTTGAGTTATAGTTTATTGCTAATGCTTGACGTCAGGTATAAAACCACTAATTGCAAATTGTTCAATGCAATCCTACCAGTAGAAAATAAGCAGTTTTGAAATATTATCCTTTTTAATTACTTTTAATATAAGTTTTTTTGGTTGGTTAGTTATGATAACTATCAAATATTAATAAGCTCTCATTTCAATACTTTAGTATACACCCAACTTCCTAGTTTATTAGTCATCTGTTCAATGCAAAAGAAAGCACTGAAGACATATAAGAAATATTGTGAACATTGTGATTTCATTTTAAAGTGCAAGGTATGACATTCATTGGTTGACCATCATTCCAATGATGTTTGTGGCTGTGCTGTCATTAATGGACCTGAATGTGGCTGACAAATTCTTGGGGCTCACACTCGGGGACAGTGGGGGCACTGGAGTGCTGTGGGTGCAGTGTTCTCTGGTGCATGTGGTCCACTCTCTTCAGCTCTTTTCAAAGGATGTACAGGCCATGTGTGTTATGCTGTATCATTTGGCTCTGTCCTTAGCATGAGGCTCCAGCTGATGGCGCAGTTGACTTTAGGCTGTCCTTGATGCAGTCCTTATTATATATATAAATAAACCTTCAACTTATAATAAGGAATACTTGCTTAATTAATAAAAAAAAACCTTCTGGTTATGATTTGTAGAACTTGCCCTGATAGTTAGGTTTAAGAAATATCAACCAAATCTTTTGTTTTGTTTGATTGATTGAATATTTTTTATTTGGTGCCACTATAACTATAATCATTGACACTATACTATTTTCTGCACTTGACCAGTTTATGTTTTCTTTTTTTTTTTACATTCTGACTTGTCTTAACTAAGGAAGTGCGGAGTGGCATAACGGTTACCAGCACAGAACATGAAATTGTCAAACCATGCTATGGATAAATAGATGGGCAGTTGGAGCCTTTCAGCCCTGTAAGGCAATTCATTAAAGAGAAGATTACTCTTACAGAAAAAGCCTACAGCTTTGATGTGGGACAAGCAACTCCACCCTGTAAAAACTACTTGCTACTGAAACCACAGCAGAGTGGTTGCAGCCCTATACTCCACAAGGAGTCTACAGTAACAAACATGTTTTATCTAAGTGTTTTATCATATTCCGTAGATGTCTGTACATGGTTGAGTCTGATTATATATGTAAATGCCTGAATCACTGAAATTATACTAAATTGCCTGGTGATAGTAGTAAAGCTGGTGCTCTAAATAACAAATGGCAAACTTTAACTAATTGTTCATAAAGAATTTATCTAGGACATCAGTGAGTAAGCAAAACCATATTATACATAATTTAACATCTGTTCTTTTTACAAGCTAACAGTATGACAATTAAATATCTGCTTATATAAAACACAATATGTATCTATATATATTTTGTGTGCGACCCTTTTCAATGAGTGCACAGATACTACACTCTAATCCTGAGCAAAAGTACAGGGTGTGATACTTTGATCCTAGGCAGAGCATACATATACTACATTATACAATTATTGAAGGTAACTTCAAAGCACATATGATAAAAGATATAAAAAATGAGGAATTTGATAGACTGCACAAACATGTCTGGAGAAACAAGAACCTCTGCAAAGACACTAAAACAAGAGTCTACAAAGCTATCATGCTGTCACCCTTCTATATGGAGCTAGCTAAATCCTGAGTCATTTACCAGCACTATCTACACCCCCCCCCTGAACGTTTCCATTGCAGCATCATTCTTAATGTGCACTGATATGACTTCATCACTAACATCAAAGTCATCTGGGGCCACATGCATTGAATCTATGATATAAAAGACTCACCTATAGCGGGCAGGTCATGTGGTGAGGATGGAAGATTATTCTCTTCCAAAGACCCCCCTGTTTGCCGAACTGGTCTTGTTGGTGAAGCAGGGGTGCGCCACAGAAGAGATACAAGGACCCATTACAAAGGACCTTCATCTCCTGTGGAATCAACTACTGCCAGTGGACAGCAGATGCTGCCAACAGGGACACATGGCAACATAAGGTCCCTTTCCAGAGCAAACCATGGAGTAAGTTCAGAAGAGAAGAGGCAGTGCCGTAAAAATGGACCTCCCACTAATTGCCAGGATTTCCTCTGCAGCCAAAGCATAAAACCTGTCTCCCTCACGTGGGCCTCACTGGCCATCAGAGGTTCTGCAACTGACATGGAAAACCCAATATATCTTGGGAAGCCAAGCCATGATGACATTATTGGTTATTACAGTCACAATGTTTCGGCCATTGTACACTCTTGCATTCTTTGCTCACCATAGCAATTTGATCATGAAAGAATAGACACTAGATTTAAGACCCCAAAATTCCACTACCTGATTGTCCTGTGAAACAATGGTCTAGTGGATAAAAGTGTTGGTTAAATGTATTTAGTCAATCTATAAGTCAAGCAGAGAAGTCATATATACTATAGTTAAGTGGAGAAAGCAAAAGGCGACAAATTAACTGATACAAGATATCCCTTAGCATGAACAGAGGAATGAGAATGATCAACCCTCAAAGATTGAATAATGGGTTCAGTTCAAAATTTCCACAAGGTTACCAAATACTACACCTGAAGAAGAGCGGAGGCCACAACAGTTTAAACTTTGTGACTATGACAACTAAGAAGAGGTCACTAGTCTATAGAATAGATTAATGTATAATGAGAAAATAAGAAAGTATAAATTATAAAAGAAAAAAGAAAAACAAATGGATGGTGGGGCTAGACAATGCCGAGAGCTTGTCCTTTATTTCCAATCCATACTGGTGCTGTTTGCTCACTGCTTTTGACTCATGGTCCAAGTAGTTGCGATGAAAAGAAACTGAAGTTGAGGTGAAAGAAATACTAGTAAAAAATTAGTAATCAATTTTCCTGATGAATGAATCTGAATTTATTGGGGTCAGCCTAACTAAATACAGGTCATAGCATCAAAATAAAACAAATGCTCACACTGAAATATTTAGTATACAGCGGCATAAAATATTTATACTATCTGAGCAAGCTCATGAGACAGCCGGTAAAATAAACGGGTCATGCCCAGTAGACTAATATAGAATCAATGAAAATTGCTATGCTTTGATGGGTAAAAACATTATAAAATCGAAATAGCAGTCACTGTAAAAACATATTAAAAGCAAAGAGCTAATGTCACACGGGAAATCGTTATAAAATAACTCTAAAATAAAATAACAAATCAAGCGAGTAAAAGTAGTGTAAACAAGGTGAGATGTTAAATGGTATACAAGGAAAGTATCCAGCCATTTAATATTAATGAAAAATAGCCTACCTAGGGCAATGGCACCGTAGTCCCCTTCAAAGTACTCCCCTTTGGATCTCACACACTTATCCCAGCATTCCTTCCAACAGTCTGCAATGTCTGCTTTCAGGATCGCCATCAACTGTCTCTTTGCATTCTCCTTAATCTCGTCCACATTCTGAAATCTCTTTGTGAAAAGCCAGAAATCACAGGGAGGCAAATCTAGACAGTAGAGGGTCTGACAAACCTTGCAATGTTTTGCTAAAAAAACCTGTCAGGAGACATGAAGATTGATTCTTCGGTCATTGTGAATACAACAGCTGCACAGTATACAAGCACAGTCAATGGCATCTCACTGCTGACTGTCCATGCATGTGCATTAAGATTGGTTTCCAAGTAACACCAAGGTTGTGCAACCAGTTCTCAAGATATTCTAAATGGTTGGATCCTTTTCTGACAGACCTTGTATCTCCTTGTTAAGTAAAATCATCAGAGCATCTGCCATAATCTTTCAACAATATTAACTGTTCTTCAAATAGTTCTTCAGAAGATTGAATTCCGTCTTGTTGTTTGTGTTGTTAACAAGATGTTTCAGCCAATCCATTCTTCGGCCTTCTTCAGGAGTAATATCCGAATGTGATAGGTCAAATGGAAGTTTTTAAATTTCAACCCTTATAATGTAGGATTCGGGTGTTTCTTTGTCTTAGATATGTACTTAGATGTTACCGTGGCCCCATCAAATTGACATACAAGTCTTCTTCGACCATGTGAATTCGATCAGACCTAAATTAAAAAACTTCCGTTAACCCCATCACATATATTAACTGTTTTTGTCTGAATTTCTGAGACAAGATTACAATTATATATTAATTCATTTGGACTTGTCTGAATTCAGACAGAAATTGTCAGATTGGTATGGAGTTCGATGATACAGGAATAGAGGCAATTAAAAAAGTTCCACCTAAAGCTGATATGAATGTCCAACCACCTAGAGATCCAAAGCTAAATCCATCAAACAATAGAAAATACTAGGAAGGCAAGAGCAGGGCAGGCCCTAGTTAGGGAGAGAATCCATCATAAGCTCCAAAACACACTCTCCAAGTTAATCATAAGCTAGTTAAATGTAAAATACTGTGTATATTTATCAAACAAAAATAAAAGCTGGGGACAATAGACTTCCCTGCAGTGGGTCAATTCTTCTAATAACAAACCTCAAGGCGTTCTGTCTAATACACTAACAAGTTAACTATAAACTAGTTAATGTAAAATACTGTGTATATTTATCAAACAAAAATAAAATTTCTACGTTCAGTAAATTCATTATTTAATTCAATATGCCCCATTAAATAATAAATGGGGATGGGGACCATCCCCATTTATTATTTAATGTTTTGTATTTGGTTAGTTAATTGATATTATTTATCCACAAATTTGGTAATTATTTTTCTGGAACATGATTATTTTAGGTTGAAACTATTCACTCAACCCAAGAATCGTTCAGACTATTGAACTCATTCTTCTTCTTACTTTTGTTATCAGCACAACATTTCAGCCAATCTATTCTACAGTCTTCTTCAGGTAAAAAAAAAATGATGGCAAATATGAGGTGCTACCCAACTGTTCATGTAGCGATGTCTATCCTGGATCTAGCCATGGTTTTCTCTGTTTTGGATTCTTGAAATAAATTCACTTTTCATCATCACTGACAATCTTATCTCAAAATGATTTGTTTTTGTGTTGTTCAAGAAGAGAAAGACAAGTGTTTAAATGCTGACCTATGTTCATTTCCTTAAGTTCATATGGAGCCCACTTTCCTAGTTTCTGATTTTTTCAAAGGCTTGTAAACAATACACTACAGTTGACTCATTGCACTAGCAATAAAGAGTGGAGTGAACTTCAAAGATTTCACTAACATTATACAAAGGTTGGCATTGGGAACCTTTTGCATCAAACGAATAAAATAACAATAATGATAATTAAACCATTAACTGTGGCAGGTGGTGAGATGTAAGTAATAATTATTATTATTACTGCAATACTGAAATTTCAGTCATTCGCAGTTAATAGGTGAAGGTATATGGATGCAAATGCATTTTTATGCTTGGTACAAACATTAAAATTAAAATTTGGGCATTTTTAAGTGTAAGTAATGTTTGAACTGTTTTAATTGTTTTCTGCTACATTTTTTATGAGGTTTTTGTTATTAAGATATCTTCTCAAGAAAAGGGGTAGATACACTTCTTGTTAAATATTTGTCAATTTTGTAAAGTTTTCAGCTCTTCTGAATCACTTTATTTGAAACATGGTGCTTAATATTTCTTATAGGCACATATTGTTATTGATCAGTGACACTATACTATTTTCTACATTTGACCAGTTTATCTTTTTACATTCTGACATATCTTATCTAAGGAAGTGTGGAGTGGCATAACGGTTACCAGCACAATAAATGAAATCGGCTAACCGAGTTCAAGATTTCACACAAATACCTTGGGAAAGGCATGAATCCACTTCTCCCACCATGCTATGGATAAATAGATGGGCAGTTGGAGCCTTTCAGCCCTGTAAGGCAGTTCATTAAAGAGAAGATTACTCTTACAGAAAAAGCCTACAGCTTTGATGTGGGACAAGCAACTCCACCCTGTAAAACCTACTTGCTACTGAAACCACAGCAGAGTGGTTGCAGCCCTATACTCCACAAGGAGTCTACAGTAACAAACATGTTTTATCTAAGTGTTTTATCATATTCCGTAGATGTCTGTACATGGTTGAGTCTGATTATATATGTAAATGCCTGAATCACTGAAATTATACTAGGTTGCCTGGTGATAGTAGTAAAGCTTGAAATAAATCCACTTTTCATCATCTTAGCTTAATACTTCTTATAAACAATCAATTTTTGTGTGCTTTGATAAACTGGCAGAGATTCCAGTTTCAAAATAATATCTTTTGCCATTCAGTGTCATTATATTGTAACATATACTAATGCTGTTGTGATATATCATTTTATATATCAGGCAAGTTTTCCCTTGTAGATTGCTTGCTTTCTTTTGGCTGAATTTTCTATAGGAGTACTCTCCTGCACAAAAAACAATTATCCAAGCACTTCACATCATGTAAAAAATCTTAACATCATAGAGAATATATGGGCGTATATTAAGGCCAAACTGGTTGGGAGAAAATTTGGAAACACTGACCAGCTGTGGGTAGCAGTCAGAGATGAATGGAACAACATAGGAAACAACTATTGGACAGCTTTCCCAAACGGTACAATTTTCTGAAGAAAAACAAGGGAAAGCTATCCCATACTAAAACATACTCTGCACACAAACACTGCATGCACTGTTCTATAACATTGTCGAATATTTCACCTATTATTGTTAGAATATAAAATTGATAAAAAAAGCTTGGCTCATTTTTTTCCCCAGGAGTGTAGATATTTATGATTTCGATATCATTCTACACTACAGTAACCACCTTTACTCTCTAAGGGTCAAACACAAAATCGCAACATTGATTTTTTCAAATAGATAGGATTCAGGAATCATGTTGAAGCAACATGCAAAGATTCAACCAAATGCGCTGCTGAGAATCTATTTCTGAACCTTTCTCTGGAGCCTACCCGAATCTATATAAGCAAACACACGAAAAAACAAACCAGTAGTTTTTCACTGAAACACACAATGCTACTCACATATGTATAACTCAATATTACAACACCATACAATAACAAAATATCACTGAATCCTTGGCTTAAACCTTTGTATGAACTTATACAAACTTATTATACTGCTTCATTCAACAATTATTTTCTATCACCATTCAACTGCAAAGACCTTTATTCTCTTTCAAGCATAACGACCAAGAACTTTATTCATGATAAGAGCATTTCTTAAAGACTGAACACTGTACAACAAAACCATTTCAACCTTGTACAGCAGGTAAAAATAAAACATTTGCTGTTATTAGAAACCGTCAAACTAAACTGTTAACATAGGTTTCTTCAGTTTTCAAGTGTCTGGCTGGCTATCTATCTATCTATCTATTTATCTATGTATTGCCTGTACAGGCCATATCAATGGAGCTTAGAGGGCTGAAAATTTCAACATTTACTCCTTATTATGTCTAGAAAAAAGATTTCTTTTTTTTCAAAAAATGTTTTTAGTGGGGGTTCAATTTGCAATATAAGTTTATGCTAAATTGATCCCTTAGTTTGTGTCCGGCAGTATTCATGGAAAGAGAGAGTAGTAACTTATTCGTTGATCACCACTTTTTCCAACTTATTAATTGATCAACACGACATGCTGCCAAAAGACGGTCACATGACAGTTTCTATTGAGTGACTAACCAGATTTATATATGTTGCTTTTTCATATTATCATTTCCAGTTACTTAAAATGTGGTAGAATACATGTTGCATATTACCTTATTCTTACCTTCCATCAGCCATCAGCAAGGATTCCACAAACTGTGAGTGGAAAAGGAGAATACAAGAAACAATATATGTAACCTCTTGCGTGGTTGTCTATTCCAGTACGACACTTCAATAAGATAAAACAACTGATCGGACACTTTGCCCGTACTCATTTCTAACAACACAAATCAAAGTAGTGGAACATACACACAATTTACCAAGAGTATGTGTTCAATGTGGGTTCCTCTGCAATGGACCTATGCTTCACAAGGAGTCTACATGAATAAACAATCTATTTCCTTTGTCATATACCTTTGAGCAGAGCACCAAAGGTTGGCATATGTACTGAAAAAAAACAAAGCAAAATGATCAAAGGTATGATAAAAAAAAGAACAAATTTATGCAACATCAATTTTTAACATATGACTTGACTAATCGTAGCAACGGTTCTCCAGGACAAAAGAGTCCATGTTTTCTTTTGTCAGTGCATTTTAAGTGTATATTATTGTTTCTGCAGAATGACATCATAGGCCATGTTTTGTGCTGATGAGTTGAGGTGCATTTCTGTGGTGAAATTTGATGCATAGCTTTTGCTACAAGATCGACTGGATTTGAAAGTCAGAGAAGATCAGAAAGCCCAGTACATGTGCCCCCCTATTTACAAAAGTTCACTTTTTACCACTTCATTTTTACAAAAGACCTCAAGCTGCCATAACTTTGAACTGTGTCTGTGAGCATCTGTGCTTTATTGCAACTTATTTTGTATATCTCTTAGCAAGATGTATCTTAAGGTATCAGAAAGGCCTAAAAGATCTTAAATGGATATTATGCTTATTATAAAACTGTCAGACATAGAAGGTTATTTTTGGGGTCTGAGAATGCTAAAAAATGGTTCCCTTAAAAATGAATGGTAATTGCTTCTTGGCCAGGAATGCTCTACCATTCGGATAGCGGGGATACCTGTATTATCTTTAGTGCATCATTATTAGAAACCGTCAACCAAAATTGTCACCAAATCTGTCAACA
>VCCN01004469.1:2764229-2776609 GCA_006491835.1 Architeuthis dux | reverse complement strand
GTAAAGTATACATTATCTAAAATAAACATTTACCAGTTACCCTTGATATCCATGGATACTATAAAATCTTGCAAAGAAAGTCAGTGAATAAAAGATTTAGTAAAAGATTTTAGAAGAAATAGAATTTTTGTCAACCCACACAATCAAACAAGTGTGGCAACTTAGTTTGTATCCTGTAAAGCTACCAGTCAACAAGATTATAAAATTCACACAGAGAACTTGTTAGTCTTGTCAATGTAAAATAGAGAGGTGACCCATCACTCAACCATGCAGAAACCTTTCTATACGGCATAAACATGTTTCAAAATAAATTCCTAGATACTGAATTATTTTTATGTGTGAAATACAAAACTTTAAAACAAATTGTTCATTGTCCAATTAGTACTAATTATTTATTATACTGTAAATACGACTAGCTGCAAAACTACTATTAGTTATACATGAAATGTTTTTTTTTTTACATCATATAGAATAATGCTAAAAGTGAAAGATTTACTAATGTAATTGCATTTTTTAGTGGCTTCAATGCAAATACAGATATAATTCATTGTTATTGGAGGTTTTTGAGCCCCCAACAGCAATGGTGTCTACAGAAGAAATTAAACTAATATTCAATAATAATTTCAAATTAGGACATAATGTTGCTCAAGCTGCTGTCAATGTCAACAAAGCATTTGGAGCGAACACTGCTATAGTGCAAACTGTTCAGCATTGGTTCAATAGGTTTAGGTCTGCAAATATGGATACCAGTAATAAACCCAGAGGGAGACCCAAACCTGTACTTAATGATGGAGAATTATTGCCTGCAGTGGCCAAAGATCCATGAACAATGGTTTGCACACTTTCTGGAGACTTTAGGCATTCAACAGCAACTATATCTTGTCATCTCAAGGCAATAGGAAAGGTTAAAAAGTTGGGAAAATGGGTCCCACATGAACTGTATGAAATGCTCCATGACAGTGTTACATCCCACATTCTTAGCTAACTGTGTCTAAGCTTATCTAATTTGTGCTTTTACTGAATTTGTGACCATTATACCTAAAGAATTTGATAGAAATGGTATATTATTATTAGAGGATTATTGGAAAGGTTTACTATTTCAAATGGGTCATATTTTGATCAGCTATTTACTTTTTTTGTTGTTTATATCATCCTTCATCTTAGTATTCAAAAGATGACTTCATATGTAACAATTTAACAAAGGTGCTATTATTTCTACCAGCTCCAAGATTGAATATCAGGCAACAAATAATCCATCTAAAATCCTAGATGTTGCCTAAGGATAAAGTATTAATCACTGCTACCCACAACAGACTGGTTTAAACACTGTTGCTGGGTTTAGGCTATTCATGTGTTCTGACATTTATATGTATCTATGTGTCCAGACTACACACAGCCCTAACCGTTCATAGTAGAAACTTAAAATTTGGCACACACACTCCTCTCAATGCGTAGAGAAAACATTTCTTTGTTTTTTGAAAATTCCTTTCCAAAAAAGGTAAGTTTATGCTAAATTGGCCCCTTAGTTTGTGTCTGGCAGCGATCATACTTGTGTTTTGAAAATTTGGACTTTTAGTGATCACAGCCCAACAAAAGGCAAGAGAAGTAATTTGATAATTTTTTGATCACCCCTTTTCCCAATATTTTAATTGATCACTCCCAACATGGCATGCTGCTTAAAGCCATACTGAGTGACTAACCAAACCTGTTGGGGGGGGTATCAGGAATTTATGGTTCAAACCAAACTGGTAGTATTATCATCAAGGTAACTTAATTTTATCACCACCACTGCTTAATTTATGAGGTAAAAAGAAGCATATATGGGTGGCGGTGATTTCTAATTTCCTTTGGAATGCTAATTATCATTATTCTGAGAATTATTTGGACTAGTATCCTCATCTTTGTAGTTTTGATTACAAATGTGAATGAAACTTTGTCACTCAGATATGTGAATTGTTCTAAATGGAAAAACAAAACAGGTGATGAAAATAAAACAAAAAAAAGCAAAAACAGACAAATAAATTATGAACGAGATGGGAGATTCTGTTCAAAGATCACTGTTGATATGCTATATATACCTGAGGAAGGCTGCAGAAGGGACTGGCCAAAATGCAGTGATTAGAATAACAAAGATGAAGATATTAGTTCAAATAATTCATCAAATAAGAATCATTGATTTTGTACTTAGAGACTGTAATTCTAAAGAGACAGATGAACTAACATAAATGGCTAAAATGCAGTGATCAGAACAACAAAGATCAGGATACTAGTTCAAATGATTAATGGAATAAGAATCATAGATTTTGTACTTAGAGACTGTAATGCCAAAGAGACCAACAATCTAACAGACATTTTTCTTTGTATCATGAGCATGCTACTATGCTTATCTTCTAGACACAGGTTGAACATCACTAATCTGGGATTCACAGGTTGAACATCACTAATCTGGGATTCACAGGTTAAACCTCACTAATCCGTCAACTTCGATGGTTCGGGATACTGATTTGAATCTGGCGGTCATGTAAGTAAATACAAAAGATTTCAGCAGGAAATCGACACCTGAGAAAAATAACAACCAACTCTTATAAAAGTTAATCTTATCGTCAAAATCTTTATGCTATTAGTAAGAAGGAAGAGTAAGCCTGGGCTAGGTTTATGACCATATAAGTTGTATTGGTATCAGTAATATAGTACAGTGAATGCTGCCCCGACCCAAATTAAGGAACGAATTTAGCATAAATTTACATTGCAAATGGAATCCCCCCACTAAAAACCTATTTGGGACGGGGAGTATTTTTAAAAAACAAAAAACGTTTTTTCTAAACATAATAAGGAGTAAATGTTTAAATTTTCAGCCCTATAGCTTCATTGGTGTGGCTGGAATGCATGATACATACATACATAGCCAGCCAGCCAGACCAACTTAAAAACTGAAGAAACCTATGTTGACACTTTTGGTTAACTGTTTCTAAAAAATCTTTCTTAACTACTGTGTAGTTGAATTTGCCCAATTTGTATTACACTTGCTAACTGGTTACACCACTGATTCCCGATATGTGTGTTGTAGCTCCCTGCAATGTAAGAAAGAATGAGAGGGAGGAAATAATTTAGGAACCATAGGGTTACACAACACTTGAAGAAGAGCAGAGATAACCAATTAAAATGGATGCTTGCCGTTTGGATGAGTAAGCAGTCCAAACAAAATGTGAATCTCTTTTTGTATGTTCTTTTGTTTCAAGTGACCAGACACCCTGTAACATAACTCCTATTTATAATTTTAGCAGCAGATATCATTAGATGTTGTCCCTGAGAGGATGAAATTGCAATCTCCAAGGAGATTATGATTAACCAGAGATTAATCTCCTCACCATGACAGCTCCAGAGATTGAACTCTTTCCTTTGAGAAGAGAGAATGAGAGAGAGCTTACTCTTTTAATTAGATGATCACATCTGAAAGCCCTGAGAGTGTTCCGTATTTAATTGGTAACCAGAACAGCATCAATTGGAATATAATACGGCTTAAGAAAGTAATAAGAAAAAATAAATGCATAGTTTCTATCAATGGCTGAACAGATGGTTTATTCGCTATTAATTCAGGATAGGTGGAGACCACTTGGAATTAAGTATTGATAAGTCTCCTGATCTTATTCTTTGTGAACACATGGAATGGTATTTCTTGCAATCTTGCATTGGCCTTATGGAATCACAAACAACTATGGGTATGTAGAATAAAGGCAAGATTTTTGCAGAGAGGTAAAAATTATTTGAAGAGATATACAGATGTGAAAATTGAAGAAGATAAGACTGAGCTTGCAACAATAATGAATTTTATTTAATAAACAATATAATTCTAAAAAAACAACAAAGATGAGGATACTTAAGACTATTATGTTTATTATTACTAATCAGAAACTAAAGAAAAACTAGTCAAAAATTAATTACAATGACAATGCTTCATCTAAGAAATTCTGACAGCTTAAGACATGGCATTGGTTTGTCAGCAGTAGATGATATGAAAAAACAAAGGAGCAAAATATTGAAATTCTATGTGGGCAGTAATTTCCAATGGAAAAACGTAGGATTTTTTTACAATAAAACAGACAATAAAAATAAGATGAAAGAAAAACTAGTCAAAATTAATTAAAATTTTTAAAAACTCATCAGGAACCCATTTCAGTGTGAAGTTGCTGATATTTCGGAAGTGCAAGAGGAGTTTCTTGGCTTAAGAAGGCTTTAAGAGACTGGATCTAGAGATATTCTGGGTCAAATACCTTCCTGTTTACCCTTTGATCTCACATCAAGCTCTTCAGATTCTGACAATGTTTGGATCAACGTATCTGTATGAAGCTGCATTTTCCACACTTGTTGCTGTCAAGACCAAGAACAGAAACAAACTGGACATTGAAGGGGACTTGCACTGTGCTCTCTCTGGCATTCGACCATACATTGATATCTGGTAGCTAAGAAGCAATGTCATGTATCTCATCTCATGCATCTCCTGTTTACCCATTGATCTCACATCAAGCTCTTCAGATTCTGACAATGTTTGGATCAATGTATCTGTATGAAGCTGCATTTGTTGCTGTCAAGAGCAAGAACAGAAACTAAATTAAATGTCATCATATATCATGACATTTAATGAGATACTTAATATTATTAATATATTAAATATGTTTTGTATTCTTTGTTCAATAAAATGAAAAAACAAGCATTTTTTAGAGTTTTTTCTTTTAATTCACAAGGGATTTGTCATCATTTGGTTGAAGATGGCGGGAGGGCAAATTCCAACTACTAGAAGGGGCATGATGGTAAAAAGGTTAATATCCACTGTATTAGAATGACTATAAAAGTTGGTAAAAATACATAGCATAATTGAGTGACGATTGTCTGCTATTGAATTAACTTGGCCTGGTCAGTCTGGTAAGACCATTAATCCAGCAAGGCTTTGTAATCATCAATGATAGAAAATTGCTGATGCACCTGTATTGTTTTCTATGATGCAAAAGAACTGTTTAGATCAGTCATTCCCAAAGTGGACAGTACTGCAGTAGAAAGATGGAGGTGGCAAGGTGTCATCAGAACCAAGGGAACTGTTTTTAAAGAAATCTATTTGACAAAATCTAAGTCACCAGTACTTAAGTAACACGTATGCATGAAATTAACATAGAGTTATAAATAGGGTGGCCAGATGTCCGGACAGTCCAGATTTTAAGCACTCTGTCCACCGTTCGACATGCTGGATGTTAATTTGTCCTCCTTTTGGGGGTCAGATTGAAAAACTCATTCAAATTATCTCAGATATACTTTTTCTGGTGAAACTTTACAAAAATTAATACAAAATCTCATTCATATATTAAAGCGATAATTGACAAATCAAAAATTCTTCTAAGTATTTTGTATATTTTATACAAAACTTTTATATATTTACAACTGATCATTAACAACACATCCAAGAGAGTCAATCTGTCCAAGTCCTTCTTTTCAGTCTGCAATATCCTCCTTTTTGGAAATTTGGAAATCCCCCCATCCCCCATAATACCTTTTGTGAACTGCCAGGGGTTCACAGACCCCAGGCTGGGAAGCCAGGGCTAGAGTGTCCTCCTTTTTGGAGATGGCCACCCTAGTTATACATGAAAGCATTGTTTTATTTTATTTTGTGGTTCAAAATGTGTGTTAAATGTCCAAACGTCGGTTTGTATTTGGAGACGTTGTCTGGACAGGAAATGTGTCACACACCACTGGTGATCATCAGATTTTCACGGTTGCACAGTCCAAGGCTCCAGGTAAGTACAATCTCATACTTTTTGTAAAATTGACACCCATTGACAAACAAACTATTCACTCACATATAAAAATTTAATCAATTTTCATAAAATGTATATCATTAAGAAGAAGAATTGGGAAAAATTTGAGACAAAACAGGGTTATTCGTTATTTAAATTGTCAAACTCAAGTCTAAGTTGGAGTTGACTTTATTCCCCCACCCCCTAACAATCCTCACCAAATTTAGTGGAGTGAACTCTTCACTGTTTGTATATCCCATAACATTAAACCAAACTGATATATAAAATTAACATTTCCCTACCATAATTTGAAATCATTACCAAGTGATTGCTAGACGGCTTTCTTACCAACTGAACTAAACTGACAAGTCTTATATATTTGAGAATTTATTTATTATAAGTTGCAGTAATCCTCTTCAATTAAAAGAGAAGCAGGAGTGGAGTTTGACCCTGCTGCAGCCAGTTATGTTTACCTCTATAAAAAGAAAATACATGGAAAATGGGGGGGGGGGGGCTAGTTATGTGGGTTGTGAGCCAAGGCGGCACCAGCCTGAAAAGGTTTGAGAACCACTGGTTTAGATCATGAACCTATATAAACACTTACATGAGTAACTAAGTCTTACTTGCTTTGATGTTTCCGTTAAAACAGGCATTTTTATTGTCTGAATTCTTTCCAAAGGAATTGTTGATAATAGTTCAGCTGACAGGATATTATTTTCCATAGCTGCATAGCTTGGTGTGTTTCTTACCTGATCTTCAAGCTTGCTGATTGCAGCGTGCTAGCATCTTACCTTCTGCCAAAGTTCAAGATTCTACACAAGAAAAACCTTGAACTTTTACAAAGTAAGATGAAGCAGAAATCTGTGAGGACCTGTCAGTTTTTTGGCATATTTCTTCCCAGATAATGGAAAAAATATTAGGAGGCTGCCTCACATAAAGTTGTTTATTTACTTTACTTTAAAAAAAAATTCTTTTGTTTTTCTTCTTTTTTATTTATTTTGGATTCTAAACACACTACTACTACTACTACTACTACTACTACTACTACTAGTAGTAGTAGTAGTAGTAGTAGTAGTAGTAGTAGTAGTAGTAGTATCATTACTAGTTGTGGTAGTAATAGCAGAAAGAGGAGGAGGAGGAGGATAGCTCACCCGAAGGTCTGGACCAAGTTTCATATCAATCCAATATGATACTGCTGAGAAAATCGATATTTAACATATTAGAGACCTACCGATAGACTGAGCGAAAAGTGTCTTATAGAGATGCATGGATGCATCTAAAAATACTATTTTTCAACTTAATAACAATTTTGGCAATTTATGATATTTAACTGTTTTTTTTTTCATTTTACTTAATTAACTTTTTGCCCAACTTCTTCCACTGAATTCTCTACTGGGATTCATGTTTATAGCTTTATGAATGATGTTTTCTCAGGCAACTCCCTTCTGCAATTCAATTTTTATTTCATTGTTGCAATATCCTAATTTTGTATTTTTAACTTAAACTGTGTTTAAAATATGTTTTGAATATTTTATACATACAAGCAGAGCCTGTGAAAATTCATGGTGCACTTTTGCAATTTAGGAATAGAACATAAGATAATACAAGATGCTACCTAAAACTTCTGGAAAATTGAAGAACGTGCATGAACGAATGTAGTATGGACTTTTTCTACTACCCTTTGTGAACAGTACCCTTTGTGGACATTACCCTTTGTGAGCAATACTCTTTGTGAACCAACACAATGGCTCAGAAGGGGACAACTTCAAAGGAGACAGTGAAAACTAGCTATTAAGGTGAGTAATCTTTTACCATATTCAACATCCCAAAACCTTTGGGTAACACCTCATACATATCCATATATATAAAACAGGTGGAAATCTTCCCAAAGTTCATCTTCCAAAAGTTCATTTTCCCGAACGTTGATTGGTCACTTTTTTCATAGTTTACTATTTGCAAAAATCACTGGTAACTTTTTTTCTGAAATTACTGCGATGGGAGTATGTTTATAATTGATGAGGGAAAAAAGCATCTATTGTAAATTATTTGCAGTAAGATTTAGTATTTACAATATATATCATATATAAGATTTATGAAGAAAAAAAAGAAAGATTTTATGTACGAGCGTATGTATCTGTACATGACTTTATTGTTGCTGTTGGTTGAGTATTTACAATAAAATGAATTTTATTTTCATTTTATTTCCGGTATTTGGATTAACATAGGTAATTATATTGTTTAGCCGCATAGAATCATTGTTCATTGCACGGCATAAATTATTTTAGCATATTCAGGTGAAAATTTATGAATCTTTGAACATCAAGTGGCAGCAGGTGTGAAAAAAAACTCAGTGAACGCACAAACAATTACTTGCGATTTTTTATTTTTAATACCTTGTTTGAAAAAGCAAGATTAATTTTGTTTTTAAATTTACAATTTTTAAGAATCTCAAATTTTTTTAATAAAATAGAAATGGCGAAAAAAAATTTATATTGTTAGTGCTGTTTCATTTCATAAATTTTCGCCAAAATATGTTAAAATAATTTATGCCCTCCAATGAACAAAGATTCTACACGGCTAAACCATACAATTAGCTATGTTAATCCAAATACCTGAAATACAATTAAAATAAAATTCATTTTATTGTAAATAGTCAATCAACAACAAGAATAAATCCTTTTTTCTTTCATAAATCACATTACAGACACATATGGTTGCATATAAAATCCTTTTTTTTTCTTCATAAATCTTATACATGATATATATTGCAAATACTAAATCTTATGGTAAATAAACACCACATTTACAATAGATGCTTTTTTCTCCATCAATTATAAACATTAACATACCCCCATTGCAGTAATTTTAGAAAAAAAACAATTAACCTGTGGCTTTTGCAAATAGTAAACTATGAAAAAAGTGATCAATCAACGTTCGGAAGATGAACTTCGGGAAAATGAACTTATACAGGAATATTGAACCAGACCCATATAAAACACAATGTGTATCCATAAATATAAATATTCTTTTGTGGGTAACACTTTTCAATGAGCGTACAGATACTAAACTCTGATCCTAGACAGAGGGCTGTAGAGCAACACTTTGATCTTAAGCAGAGTGCACAGATACTCTGATCATTGGCAGAAGTTCCAATCCATATGGGTACTGTGCTAATATATTAGTAATATGGGAATAAAATCATATTAGAAACCATCAACCAAAACTGTCACTAAAACTGTCAACATTTCAGTTTTTAAGTTGGTCTGGCTGGCTATGTATGCATGTTTCATGCATACAAGCGGCATCAATAGAGTTAGAGGGCTGAAAATTTAAACATTTACTCCTTATTATGTCTAGAAAAAATGTTTTTTAACTCCCCACCCCCCTAATAGGTTTGTGGGACAGGTTCAATTTGCAATGTAATGTTTCTGGTTTAATTTTTTATAATTTGGACTCTTTTAGTGATCACTGCCAACAAAAGGCGAGAGAAATAACTTATGCATTGATCATCCCTTTTTCCAATTTTGTAATTGATCACCCCCAACACATAGAGTAAAAAACATTCCTCTTAATATCTCAACTATATTACTGTAACTCTTACAGATGTGGGAAAAGTAATATAAATGTTTCACAACCAAATATAATAGTGGTACCAAATATATTCCAACCTTCTTCAAAGTACCACTTTGAACATTGTTTATTGCAACTGAATGGCATACAGTTTTCCCATGCCAACTGAATTAGTAATGGTTCGATGGGCAGTAAGGTAACTTGTGCCAGTAGAAGTGATGTGTTTGGAGGAAGTGTATAATCCTCAATTCATAGATAACTGCATATGGTAAATAAAATGGTAATCTCAACAAGAGGAGAATCCCATAAGGCTGAAATCAGGAAAACCACAATCCTGAAAGATCAAAATCCCATGAGGCTGAAATCCGGAAAACCACAATCCTGAAAGATCAAAATCCCATAAGGTTAAAATCCTGAAAGATCAAAATCCCATAAACTGAACTCCGGAAAACCACAATTCACATTGAAAAAATGCTAAATAAGAGAAGTAGGTTGTTTATAGAGATTGTTCTTTACTGTATTGAGGGTTTTGACTTTTTTATGTCATTCTTCTTACTGTAATCCCTACAGCACAACAGAATACATAAATATAGTTTTTAAGTTTTTAGTTTAACATTTCTTAGATTACATGAATACTAATAACAAAATTGTTTTGTAAAATCTTTCTGTATTGAATTTACAACATTATTAGTAACTGAGCCTTTTTTGATTTTTCTTATTTTCCATTAATTGTTACTTTATTCTCAAAAAAGTTGTTGATATAGATTTGCAAATACGAATTTCCACAATATTCTACCTAAAACACCAGAAAATTTGATAAAATCAGCAACTATAAAAACACCAGCAGCAATGAAACAACAGCAGGTGCAGCTGAATCACCTGTTATATACAGTAATGTTGGTGTCTCTCAGTGTGTGTTCCGCACACTCCTAGTGATACCACTGCACCAGACTTCAATTAAGTTTTGGTTTCCAGCCATGTATGACCATAAAACCTGAGGTTGACTAAACATTGCACTAAAGTTATTGCTCTGGACATACTTTTATATAAATTAATATTATCAATTGCTCATCTACAGGGTGGGTGAGAATTAACTCCCTATTAGAAATTATATGTAACTTTTTTGTAATATTGATCTATTTTTGTGACTTCTTCCTGTGCAGGTGGGTGAACGAGGAGGTGTACCGCACCAAACCACAAACTCTGACTCACTGGAGGAGTGTATTCGACATGTACAGCCAGACTTCCTGCAAAGGTCTATCGAGGTCATACCAAAACGCTTACAGAAATTGGTAGACTCCCTTCCATTTTAACACAGCAGCCAAATTCTGCCATTGTATGGTCCAAAGTAAAGCTAATTTGACTACAATTGATCCAATATATAATAAAGTTATTATCAATTTCCGATAGGGAGTTTCCTTTCACCAATCCTGTATTTCTTAGCAAACCCAATATATAATAAAATACAATGATCTCCTATTTTAAAAACAAGTACTTTGTCCTACTTCCAAATTCAAGAATGGGCCCAAAATTCTTGAGCAAATACTCAGATGTGAGCTATGAACAGAGGGGGTAGAGAAAACAATACACTTTTTGTACAGTGTGCTTTAATGGGAAGATAAAACTGAAGAGGGTTAATAAAAGGGTTTATTGTATATATAAAAAAAGGTTTGTCTACCTTTATGACTATTCCTGGCTTTATTTTGACTAGACTGGGATGGGCCTTCCTACTTCCTGTGTGATCAGCTTAACCTATACCTTTGACCCCACAGGTAGTATCTGATTACCATAATTTTGAATGATGAATTTAGAAGAAGCTTAGGTTGCTGAATGCTTTATATCTTTCTTGATAAATACATTGAACTTACAGGTGAATTAAAAAAAATGTTGTATGGGAGTTCCTTCTATGGATAAATTAGCCCAGTGCAATTTCCATGTAGTTTTTATGAGTTCTATTTTTATTATCTAATTTGTCCATATTTCAACACTAAACAACATTTTCCTGTAATATCCAGAATTCAAAATGCTGATTTTCAAGGCAGGCAGATCCTCCTCACTTTGGAGATTAGGATAATGTGATCTCCCTAACTCCCTATTTCCCTTCATTTGTCATTACACTATACTAAAGTAAGCTTAGTAATCAAAACTTTGTTTGACCAAGCATGTATGTGTCTATGTGTGTTGATTGGATCTTGTAAAATATGTTTGCAGAATTATATTCTTCTCATGAGAAAAGCTGCCAAGAGATTAAATATTTTTTTGACCTGCCATCATTTACATGTGTGGTGATTCAAAGTGAAGTTGCCTCCTGTGAAGGGAACTCTCTACATGGTAAGCCAGATCCCCTTCATTCTTATGTGCTGGCAGCCATTCAGAGGCCAGGAAACCATCACATGATGGGTGCTAACTTTAAATCATGCCTCTTTATCCCAGTCTGCCGTACTGATTAGATGTGCTTAACAGCGCGCTTGTCTTTCATGATTTTGGCCCGTACAAGTGTGTGTGATATTCACGCATACTCTGGATGGGCCAGAGTATAAAACCACCTTATTTCATACACAAACATTACCATCTTATTCCACCTTATTTCATACACAAACATTATCATCATTAAGGACTCTTAGATACAAAAACATTTTACTTCTGTTACTTCCACTGTTGCAAACCTACACGAAAACACCATACATCGACGATGGACTTTCACATACACGTACATAAACATAAAACCAGCATTCTTCATTGTTTGAATAAAGATATGTTTGTTTCTTTCTAAAGAATTATGCACATGTGTATTCACCAAAAATATAATACACATATATAATAATTACCAATGTGCAGATGTCTTCTATCACGCTCACGTCATCAGTGATGGCTGGTGATGTAACTTAGTAGAAATAGAATTTTGTTAAGTTAAGCTTGATACATTTTATCTTTACTTAATTTTACCTTTAGTATAGTTTAATATTCAAGAAGTATTGAACGTAAACAAGAAACTGCAAAGCAACATAATGTTTTTGATATTTTTTA
>VCCN01004469.1:2711155-2722513 GCA_006491835.1 Architeuthis dux | reverse complement strand
AGTCCAATGAATAACTATTTCTCAGCTTGTTAAGTTGTCTTTCAGTTTCAACTAATAAATATTAATTCTTTTCTGAAAAGGTTTACATAACTGAAAAAAATTACATGATGGGAAGTTGGTTCAGAAATCTTTTTAAAACTCTGCTTTGATAAAACCTTTCCAGATTGCGTTATTTTTAATTATTTAAAAGAAATTATTTTATCCTTTATCATTTCTACTGAAATAATTTTTAAAATGACTGAATCTAATACAACATACTGAAATATGTCCAAATCAGTTTAAAGCCTATTATAATTTTCTTATTCATGATTATTTCCCTTTAAACTATGTGCACACACACACACACACACACACACACATACACACATTTTAAATAATGTATATTTGGGCAGCAATTTTTCTTTCAACCAAGTTTCATTAAACACAACAGATAATTTTTGTCGATTTAACTTTTTCAATAATTCTTCTTGTTTGCGAACATATTATTCATAAACAAGAAAAATTATCAAAAAAGTTAAATCAACAAAAATTATCCGTCTTTTTCATATATACGTTCTTTTCTATTCCAATGCATCATTTAAACAAGCCAGTTGCTTACTTGTGTAGTGCGCAGTAAAAGTTTTTTTCAGGTTACAGCAATTCATTATAAAGAAATTCCTGTGTATCCCACCAAACACAACCACCTCACCGACTCCCCCAGTAGATTCTGTTAAAGATGTTGAAAGCTGTCTTGGATCTAGCCACAATTTTCTTCATTTTGGGTTCTTGTAAAAATCCCTTTTTCATTGCTAGTGACTATCATGTCCCAAAATGGCTTTTTTCTTTTCTTGTGTCAAGCAAGAGAAGTGTTTAAATGCTGACCAATGTTTGTTTCTGTAAGCTGATGTGCAATCCATTTTCTCTTCTTAAGGCTTGTAAATGACATACTTCATTTTTTTTCCATTTTTTTTCTTCATACATTTATATTGACTCAATAGCTGATACACAGAACCACCTAATCTAAACTTCCCCACCTCACCTGCTTGAAACCATACACAGAACTCCCAGCCAAAATTTAGGTCACATACCCCTCTTTTCCTCACAAGAACAGCTCACTTCTTTCAACTATGAATGGTTGCACGTTTCTGAAGTGTTCACACATCTGATGTTGCTTGCAGCAGCGAAATGCATAAAGGCTTATCTTCATGATAATAAATGCTTGAGATGTAACAGGCTTTTCTCAATCTTTGATTTCCACATTGTCTAATTACATCTACCATACATTTATGTATACGCTCATGACTGTCCAAACGTTATCTCCAAAAGTCCTCAATGAAGTTTTGTGAAAATTTGAACAATAGGCTATGGATGGAGTGATTGAATTTTGGGGCTGATCCATACACAATTACCTTCCCTGCATCATAGTTATGTCCACGCCACATAATATCTCCAAAAGTTCTTGATGAATTTTAATGAAATTCTGTGGAGTGGTGGGCAATAGTCCACGAAAGATGTGATTAAATTGAAGTGGATCCATGCACAATTAATTCCACTGATAATGGCATTGGCAGAAGTATGCACTCTGTGTGCTTTCTAGTTAAGAGTATGTCTTTATTCTTTACATTTTAAGTCTCTTTAAGAACATTGCAGATATAGATGTTAAAAATAAATTATTTCTTCTATATCTCCAGACTGTATTGATGTAAATCTTTTCCCTGACATTTTGGCTTGTTATTGTTGGCTCAGATACAGAGAAAAGGTCATATTTTCTTTGAAATTCAGTTATGTTACCTCAGTTAAGCATAAATCTTTCTAGTCACATTATGCTCTTAAATTTATTCATAGCATGAATCATTATATGATTATGACTACATAACAAATCTCTGGGCAAATATGGGTGAATTATTATTTCTTAGCAAGAAAGATGATCAATCATTAATCTTACATAATAACTGTGTCATTGCCTTTTTCTAAGTTGGGTCTTAGTATCTAGTGTTCTCTGTGGTCATATAACCAGTTTATATTAATGACAAACATAACCTATAGTATTTCTCAAGGTAAGATACAACTGTCATGATTTATTTCAGGAATGTTGTTAGGCTTTCCTTGTTCATTTCTTTCTGTTTTTGTTTGTAATTTTCTTTTTCCTAGCCTTGGTAAAATTGTCATGTTCTAATGCAAAGGAACCTGTTTATTAATTAATGGATAATGGTATCAGATGGTTATTGTTATCAAAATCAGTCTGTCCCAAATACTTTATTTAAAATGAAAAATATTGAAAAATAAATTTCATCTCACAATGAAGTAAATGGTTCCAATTTTAATATCCTTTCCTTAATGTTATCAGCCGAATATGATCTGTTAGATAACATAACGGCTTCCTCTGTATGCTTAACTTTGACTAATCCAGTTTTGTCTTTGAATTATCTCCCTCTAATTGCATGAATGTTTTGGAAACTGAGCTTTTCCTCAAATAATGTTAAAATCTTTCTGACACTTGAGATTGACCATATTTCACAATTTATCATCAGTATGAATACACTTTCATTTAGTCCGGGGGGGCAGCAGGGGCTACCGTGCAACCCCCTTCCCCGCATGATTCTACATTTAGGGTAACAAAATGTTCTTTAGGATGTTCTCTTTCAGAAAAAAGATGTTCCCAAGAAAAAAGTTGGGAAGAACTACCTCATTTGCATAAAACAAAATGGCTGCCAGCATATACCAAAAAAACAGAATCTGAAAGAGGACATCCTAAGGAACATTTTGGTACCCTAAATGTAGAATCATGGGGGTGGGGGCACGGTAGCCCCCACTGGACCCCAGACTAAATAGTTTATCACAAATCACTATCTGTAATTAAAAGGCTTTAAACATTTTTTTCTATTGGTATATGTTCATAGCAGCTAGCATATTCCAGTTTTGTATAGTCTGAAGTTTTAAAGAGTTATAAATATCAATTCTAGAATCATCTTTTGAAAATTGATTTTTAAAATAATATCTAGATGACATAGGTCATTTAAAAAATATTTGTAAGCTTAATAATTAAAACCTATTGGAATTAAAAGAAAATGTATTAAAAAAAAAAAATAGCAGTTATATCATCACCTGAATATGTGGTATATTGTTGCATGATGGGGATTGAGTTACTTACCCTTAGTTTCTCTCTTGCTGTTTGCCTGTGGCTTCATCAGGCCAACTTGGTCTTAAAAAAGGCTGATCTCACTTGTATTTGATCTGAGTTTAAATATGCGATTAACCTTACATTTAACAAGTGTTTGTAATGGATCAGTTTATCAGGACAATAAGGAGCATTGTAGTCTGTAGGACTATATTTAACCTGTGTCTGCTTTTATTTTTATGAAGCTGCTAAGATTCACCTTAAGAAACATTTCACATGAAACATTTGCAAATCATTTCCACAGGATAAATGCTGTGAATATAAAAAAAAAAAAAGAAATCTTTGATAACTTGTGTAAACAAGCTCAAACCTTTTTAAATTTGTTGAAAATAAATATCTTCTGTATATATATAAATAAGTCTGTTTTTCTGTCCGTCTGTCACGCTATAGAAACCACCTAAACATGGGTGCTGCCCGACCAAATTTGGCATGCATAATCAATGGACTTAGTGGAAGGTTTTAAAGTAAAACTTTTTTATTTTTTTAAATTTTTTTATTTTTTACAAGTCCCTTTTTTTACACCTTAAATATTTAACACGGCATAGACAGGTACTTCAGCTGGTCAAATAATTCAGATGAAAAAGTTTTAAGGAGTTTTCAGCAGTAGGGTGACTGCTTATACATAGTTGGTGTCGCTGCTATATTTATTGACAACTTAGTTATACAGGTAGCCTCTGTTTTTTGTAAGTTCACTTTTTATGCCACTTTTTCGCTTTTACAAAAAAAGATGAAAAGTGAAAGTAGCATTCATCGTTTGTTTTGCAGCAAGACGTTTTAGAAGCAGCATGCACCCTCTTCCTCTCTATCCTAAACCTCAGTCTCCTGTGTCTTCCACCACCCCAACCTCCAGTGACTAACATACCATCATCACCATTTTTTTGGTCTGGGAATGCTCAAAATCTTTTCCCACAGTTATTAATGTAATTGCTTCTTCACTTTATGCCATTTCGGCTTATGAAAAGTTTTTATAGGAACCATAAATGTTATGCTTTTTATTGACTTTGACCAATATCTTCTTGATTTTTCTTTTCTATGGTGTAAGAAAAGGCAAATAATATAGCCAGAAAAAAAGATCTTTTTACTGTGTAAAATCATTACATTATTTGTTTTTACTGTGTAAAATCATTACATTATTTGATTTGTGGTAAATATTTTTCTTCGGCTATATAAACTTTGAACAAATACAGGATATAGAATTTTTGTTCAAAAATATATATTTTCACGTATCACATGACCATCTTTTGGCTGCATGCTGTGTTAATCAATTACAGAATTGGAAAAAGGACTGATCAATTAATAAGTTACTTCTCTTGCCTTTTGTTGGGCAGTGATGCACTAAAAAAAAAGTCTGAATTTTCAAAAAAACAAGTGTGAATACTGCCAGACACAAACTAAAGGATCAATTTAGCATAAACTTACATTGCAAATTGAACACTGCACTAAAACCCTATTTAGGGTAGAGATTTAAAGAAAAAAAAAGTTTTTTGTAGACATAAGGAGTAAATGATTAAATTGTCAGCCCTCTAGCTCCTTGGTACAGCCTGTATGTGTGATACATACATAGATAGCCAGCCAGCCAAACCAACTTAAAAATTGAAGAAACCCATGTTGACAGTTTTGGTTAACGGTTTCTAATTATATTTAATTCTACTCTGAATTGTTTTTGCAACTGTAACTAGAATTCTGTTTTTGTCTTACTGATTTTATTCCCATGTGATAATTTTGTAGCCATCATGTAAAGATTAAATGATATACACAAACACTGGTTTATTACTGTTACTAGGATAGTGCTCATAAAAAATGATGGGATCATTTATGGATCGTCACTTCTGACTACGAACAGAGTATCTGTGCACTCTGCCTAGGATCAGAATGTAGTATCTGTGCACTCTGCCTAGGATCTTCCTCTATCTCCTCCTCTTCTTCTCTTCTTTCTCTCCCTACTTCTACCAAAACTAGTAATGTTAAATATCAATTTTCTCATCTGTATAATGTTGGATTGATATGAAACTTGGTCATCTTCCCATTCCTCCTCCTCCTCCCCCCTTCCTTCCCCCTTTCTCCACCTGCTACTTCTATCACAACTAGTAATGTTAAATATCACTTTTCTCAACAGTATCGTGTTGGATTGATATGAAACTTGGTCCAGACCTTTGGGTGCACCATCCTCATCTTCCGGTTTCTTCTCTGTCCCCATCGTCCTCCTGCTACTGCTACCACAACTAGTAATGTTAAATATCAATTCTCCCAGCTGTATCATGTTGAATTCATATGAAACTCGGTCTAAACCTTCAGGTGTGTCATCCTCATCTCCCGGTCTTTCCTCTGTCCCCATTGCCCCCATCTCCTACACCTCCTGCTACTGCTACCATAATTAGTAATGTTAAATATCAATTTTCTCAGCCGTATCCTGTTGGATTGATACGAAACTTGGTCCAGACCTTAGGATGAACCATCCTCATCTTCCTCTCCCTACCACGGATAGTGGACACATCGTTGAACTTATGGTTATTTTTTTTTTTTTTTTTTTTTTGACTCAGTTTTGATTGCTGAGGTATATCAGAGTGCTTCCAATTGTTGAGGTACATCAGGGTGCTTTCAATATGAAATTGCTGTTAGGTTTACAAGTTTTCAGCACCATCTTTTGCATAATGTTAGGGTATTCTTAGTGTCTTTGTTTACCCAGCTCTTTATTGCTTGTGCATGCATACTCTAAGAATTGTTTGGAAAAGTGATAATTTTAGTTTATTTTGGTGAAAATCATGGCTAAGTATAAAAGGCACATTCAACACTTCACTTTCACTTTTCATATGGGGGAGGGTGCAGTGGAAGCTTGGCAATATATCACTGAAGCTTGTGGTAATGATGCAGTAGGTGCAAGCATGTGTTAGAAATGGTTTGAACTTTTAAAAAGGAGATTTATAAAAGAAAATAGAATAGTTAAGGCAATGGTACCTTAGTCGCCTTCAAAGTACTCTTCTTGGGAACTCACACACTTATCCCAGTGTACCTTCCACTTTTCAAAACAGTATGCAAAGTCCACTTTCAAGATCACCACCAGCTGCCTAGTAGCGTTTTCCTTAATCACATCCATGGTCTGAAATCTCTTTGAGAAAAGCCAGAGTCAAATCTGGACAGCAGTGGCCTGACAGACCTGGGTGATGCGTTTTTTTGCCACAAATCCCTGCACAAGACAAAGGACATGCTTGGTCATGGTGAATGTGATGGTCACATAGTACATAAGCTCACTCAATTGCGTCTCACTGCCGACTGAGTAATCCAAAGTGAGAGTATCTGCTGACACATGCGCATTAAGTTCTTCTCTGATTGTTTGCCAAGTTACATCAAAGCTACAGAACCGGTTCTCAAGATAATCAAAATGACAATGAGTTCAATATCTGTTTGATAATTCTGATATATTTGTCAATAGTCATTTGTTGTTTACCATATGTATTTTCATGCAAGTATTTCTTCTTTATTAGATTAATTGTAGTTAGTATCTGTGCATTCTGCTTAGGATCAGAGTGTAGTATCTGTGTGCTTATTGAAAGGTATTACACACAATACACATACACATTGTATTTTATGTGTGAATACTGATTGAATAAATATTTCCTATGCCACACTTTGCTTTACTAAGTTACAAGTTTTTACACAGATGCACAGAAGTTGCCATATTTTAAATATTTGCTGATAGAATCTGTTTTATATGTTTTGATATCCATGAGTAATAAAGACACATTCTTTTTTGTTTTACTTTTTAAAGATATACTTTTGGCATATTTAGTACTGAAAATATACTAGATTTTAAAAATGTTATTATATTTTTTACACTCTAGTTGTATCGTTATTTAAATGTTATATACACTTCTTTCAAAATGAGCTTTACAAATTCACAATTTTGTTTTTCCTTTTGTATAAACTAATGTCCCTGCTGTTTTGAAAGTAGACAGTTTAAAAAAAAATATATTTTCAGTGTACCAAATGGTTATTTTTCTTTTGTAAATATTCAAGTGATATAAAAGTGAATATATGAATAGTTATTATGTCATTGAATTGGTAATTTGAATGTTATTTATCGGATTTTTTTTTTATTTGATTTTTAAAAAAGATTTAACCAAGGAGGAATATTTTCTAAGAAAAGAATAAGCAACAATGTCATTCTTTGAATTGTCCTGTTTATTTTATTTTTTTAGTAGCACAATTCAACTTATCAGATATATTTTCTATTGTAAAGCATATTTGATGTGCTATTGTAAAAGAGCACTGTTGTCTGGAATGGGATTATTCACATGAGTAAAATGTTCTGCTCCAAATAGTTCCATTATAATGAAAATCTATTGTGTATGTAAACCAATGAATCTATATCTTAAAGCAAGTTAGCCTCAATCTTCAATATAATTGGACAGGTTTTTGTGATAAAGAAGGAAAATTTGGGGTAAAAATAGGGTTTGGCTTTTTTCCCCTTTTTATTTTAAACAAAAATATTTATAGCCATTAGGTTTATACAAATATCTTTTGATCTCTTTAATATACAGATACCAAAATTAGTTTTCTTATGTGAATGCAACCAAAAGCTACACTATTTTAAAATTTTTGTTTTTTTTAAAGATTACTAAAAAGTTTGTCATTGCTTTATACAGGCCTCCCACTTTATAACGTAGATGTTGGGGTCCAAGAAAATCAACCGCATTATAACCGAGCTGTATTAACTGCAGGGGAGGGGGGAGGAGGTATGGGTGATATTCAAGGGCTGGCAATAATAAGTGAAAACAGCTAACATTGTCTATTGTATAAAAACTAAATGAGATTTGAACAAATAAACAAAGGCACTCTTTAATGTTTTTTTAATTAAATAATAACACCACAAAAACACCAGTATATTACAAAGTGTGTGTTATACCAAGTTTTGTAAAAACAAAATATTTACTTATTTATACCAATGACTTAATAACACCACAAAAACACCAGTAATGTACAGTACAAATTCACAATATACAATGTGTTTTCAACACATATTTCCAATGATTTGACACCTTGTGAAATAACTAAAAACATATAAATAAATAAAATTACATATAAACAAGTGGTGCTAATGATAATCCTGAAAAACAAAGTGAATGGTGATTTGTTACAGTTACAGTAATTCAAATCTAACTATAATAATATATTAGTACTAATATTAGGGGGGCTTGTTTTTTAAAATATTGTTTCCAAAAATAAAATATAAAATTTTCATCTAACTCCGTGCCTAAAGTTCAAACGAAAGCCGACTTTACCGTCAAAAATGCATTGTATCATAAGGACTGATTTGACCGATCAGCGCTAAAGAAGCTAACATTTTCTTTTTACTTTCTTACTGCAATAACTGTTTGAGTTTTAGTAAAATAACGATTGTTTTATTTTATTTTTATTAAATCATGTATTGTAAACCATTTTTATTAATTTTTGACTGCTATTTACTCTCATCTTAATTTTTAGTAGTGTTTTTTTTTAAAATCACAAAATATAAAATGGTTTAACGAATGGTTTTGAATTGAGGGTTGTTCAAATACAAAATATATTTGGATGAATAATTATGAAATTTCTTTAAATTGTTCTGTGGTATTACACTTTTGTAAGTAGTTGTAATGGATACTTTTCTTTTCAGTAATAGATTTGGCCAAATATTCTCAGCGGGAGGTTTCACTAAGTGTGGAAGCATTTGGCCTGATGATTTAGTATACATTACCTACCTGAATTTGGATAGAAACATTGTTGGAAGATCTGTCTTATGGAAGGGATTGCCAAGAAATGTTGTTTGGTAAAAATATTAATCAGTGGTGCATTGTAAAGATAGTAATTCTAAATTCACATAATTGATAGTCTTATTGTTACTTGCGCTCCCACTTATGCAGAGATACTTTTTGTGCTTGATCTAACCGAGATTCACTTCTATACCATCTGATGATTTTTTTGGGGCCCCCTCCACCCTTAATTCAATCACTCCTCTCAAAGATAAGGTGATTTATTGTTTTCACTTTCAAAGTAAGTAACTAACTTTGATTTTATCCATATTGGAATTGTCTTGGTAACTTTCTTTTTCTTTTTATATAGTTATTTGTATTGATTGAATAATGCAATATGGCTATAGGACTGTCCAAGGAAAAAGATATTTGGCTTGAAATTAATTTTCCTGTTTTTTTTTTGTTTTTTTTTTGTTTTTTTTTTCCACTGTTCTCGGTTAGTATGAAGAGAATGTAACTTTGAAAATTTTGAATGTTATACTTTTGAATGTTATACTTCAGCTAACTTGTTTTAAGACTAGTTTCTCATTAATTGGCTGTTATTCGTAAAGATTTCATGACTTCAAACCCAGTATAGCATGGTGGAGTTAATTAGTTTTTCTTGAAAAATCACATTATTTTAAAGTGATATCACAGTAATGGAAATAGTTCAAAGCAGGGTCAGTGCACTAAGATGTCACTGTAATCTAGATGTAAGGTTTAATTTAGGATCCATAAAGTGAAGTAAACCTTTTTAACATCAGTTTCCAAGCCAGATTTGTTACTATCACACTTACAAATATTTAATTTCAAGTTGTAAATTAAATCTTCTGTTATAGTTGGAGAAAAATTAGATCTATCTTAATCTCTTTAAATCATTTAATTTTGAAATTACAACATTTTAGTTATTTATTGATGTTTATCTTCTTGGTTTGTAAATTTTTGACTGCATTTTTTTTCTGTTCTTGCAAAAAAAAAGATTAATTCTTTATTAATTTTTTGACTAGTTTTTCTTTCATCTTATCTTTGTTGCTTTTTATTGTGATACTCGGGTCATTTTTACCTTCTACGACCATTAACCCGTTCACTGCTAAATTGGATAATGTAAAATACAGCACAAACCAAAAATTGTTTTGCAAACCCTTTAGGTTCGTATGAACTCGGGTTGGTGACCACTGTTCTATACCATACTGTTTTACACCTAGTAGATGTAATAGTCTTCATTTTCATGGTTAATATTTTGATAGTTTTTCTTTTAAAGTTCTTATACAAACATACTTTGATAAGATAGTCCATTCCACTTTAAATCTTTTACTGTCTAGGTTCCCAAACTAAAAAGAATTAATAGTAAATTTCTTTGGAGGATATTCAAAAGAAAGTTATGGACAAGATTAATTTTATATGAAACAATATCATTTTTGTATCCGTTAAAGTGAATATATTGAATTTTTAATATAAACATTGTTATTTTGGGAAATGTTCAAACACAAACAGTCTGAGAATTGCTAATCTAGAATTTGGATAGTAAAGTGTTGTACTGCTAAGCCTGCCATTCAGTAACTTTAGATTGAAAAATCTACAACAGAATAATTATGTTTATAATTATTTTATTGTATAATTATAAAGACATTTATTAGTTGGGAACCTATATTTCCTCGGCATCAGTGTGAGCAACTGATAAATGATCAGCCTAAATAGTGGAAATAAAGAAACAAGCCCAGTGCAGGGATCGAACCCACGTCCACCTTGGAAGCAGCCTTATACGCATACTCTGTGCTACCACTGACACGCCGAGCAAATATAGGTTCCCAACTAATAAATGTCTTTATAATTATCATTCTGTTGGATATAAAATTATCCATTCTTTGATTTCAATTATTTTATTATATCATTAACTTTGTAATCATAGAGAAAATGTATAAAATTTTTTTGAAATGACTGAGATATCAGTTAAAACATCAGTATTTGGATATGTCATTTGAGTCTCGTTGATTTTGTCCGTCACACCACTTGACTCTAAGATATGAATAGTTTCACACCAGAGGCTACCATAAAAAATATCTAGTTTCCTACTGAGTAATGGAAATTCTCTGATAGTTGAATTGATACATTATATTTAACAATTCTTATTTGTTTTGTCCCAAATCATCACAAAACCTCTCGTACCAAAGTGTTTTATTCCGTGTTTACTGCTTAAATATATCTTATAACACTGTTTATTGTATAAATCTGCCCTCTTGGATATGGACGTTCACTGTTATTTGTGCATCAGAGGTCACCTTTCTTCCTCTATCCTGAATATCATTGTTTCCTTCTCACCTATTGGTTGATAATAAATGTAAATTCAAACACATTACTCAAAGCTAACTCCTATTTATCCAGAAAACTATTTTACATTTGAAATATTTAGAATGTGATTTAAAAAAAAAAAAAAAA
>VCCN01004469.1:2679839-2692909 GCA_006491835.1 Architeuthis dux | reverse complement strand
CTAGTATTTCTTTTTTCTTATTTCTATTGCTTTTTATTACTCTAGTAGTATTAAATGTAATAGTTTTTGGATTTCTTAGATGAAGCATTTTTCATTATTATTAATTTTTCACTAATATTTCTTTTGTATTAAAAACTGTCTACATAACTGTTAACATGGGTTTCTTCAGTTTTTAAGTGATTCTATCTATCCATCATGCATACAGGCCACAGCAATGTAGCTTGAAGGGCTTTAAACATTCACTCCTTATTATGTTTAGAAAAACATTTTTACCCCTGCCCCCAAATGTATACACACACTCACTGTATACCCTACAACTAGCTAATACTGAAACGCAAGTTTCCAAGAACCCAAGTGTTGTTCCAGTACAGTACAATTTTTATGAGTGATGTCAAACACATAAATATTTCTGTAGTTAACCGTATGAATATTCATACTGAGTGGGATAAATAAAGACTATAAATATTACAGTTTATTTATAGTAATGAAGTGGGTAAAGACGGACCATGAAAATATTAGCATACTTTTTATTTCTAATTAAAACATTCGGTTCTTTTTGACATTTTCAGTCCTCAGTCACAAAATCTCAAAACAATAAAAAATATCAGCAAAGGCACATCTGACTGGTAGGGGTGCAGAGACACAACTGACTCAACAGTGGGTTAATCTTAGGTTTCATCAGGTCAAGTTTTGGCGTCAAACAAGAACTTTGGTATGCAGACGATCTCGATGAAAAAAACTTGTCAGTTTTTTGAGATTTTCAGAATTTCGGATAAGAGCTTGTATACTGTAATAACAATGATTAACATGTCCAAATTCTTCAACTACAATCAATGGAATGATGATACTACCTCAGTGGAGTAAATGAGTAACCTGGTTTTGGTGGAAACAAAGGTTCTGTCTATAATTTTACAAGGCAAAGAGATAGAACATTTTTAACTTTTTTTCTTCTTTTTCTTCTTTTTTCCCCTTCTTTTTTACTGATGAATGTAAAGCTATGTTGAGCTTTGCAATGATTGGGATATGAATTTGAGTTATAGAATCTAATTAGTTTTTTGGATTTGGTAAATTTTGAAAGACGAATAGAATTCCTCTTTTTGTGATATTTTATGATTATAAGCACATTCAACATTTACTGCTATAGCCACAACAAAAAAATATCTTAAACAAGTGAGAGGGAAAGAATCAGCAGTAGTTTTAAACTGATGTCTTCAGCTTGGTAAAGTTGTCTTGAACCTATTCTTAAATCAGATGTTACAGATTTGTGGCCAGATGATGTAATATCTAGAATTGTATAAATAAAGACCAGTCACAACTGGCTATGCGAAAGTTCTTTTCAACTGATTTTTTTGTGCTTTTTCTTTTTTCAGATAAAATTTATTTATGCTTAATAACTATACACAATTGTTATGTATGCAACATTTAATTCCTTTAGTCACCAGATGTTATAATGTGGAGGAGGTTGTAATGGACTGCTCTTGGCCAGAGTGGACACTATTTATTTCCAGCTAACATATTTGAACCCGATACTAACAAAAATTTATGGTTACTTTAACTGTAACGCTTGTCTTCAATTGTGTCACTCACCATGACTTGAATTTCCAAATCGAAGACAGCTGACTTTGCTCAGCTGCTGACTATTTATACACTTTGGCCCTCAGCCAAACAGAAGTGGTAGATGACATCACAGTAGCAGATGCTGATATCTAGGATTTGTTATAAATTTGTATTGTATGATAATAAAAAGTTGATTGTGCTTGTGTTGAACGGATTGATATTAATGACCAGCGAAAGAAATTCAGAAACTGACCTATTCCAACAAACAATTTGTGCATGTAAAAAATATACACACCTTGATTGATGCAATCTAAATATAGATGTATATAATGTATAAACAAATGCTTGATAATAAATTAGGAAAAGAAATTTAATGCTACCTCAACATTAAATTCATAAGTATGTCTACTATTATTACAGACACCTTTTTATTCTATTTTATGCTTTCAGAATATCAGTTATTTGGAAGTGCCTACTTTTGGTATTGAATACTGCATATCTAGTCAACAGATTCCAAGATATTTATTTGTATAACAATAAATATTAGCTTAACAGTTGAAGACATGAAAATTATCTACTTTTGAATAATATTTATAGAGAAGATGTGAATAAAAAGGCTTAGCATCTATCATAGTCTTTGATTTTAAGAAGAATTTACCAGGATGTAACTCTGGCTCACAGTATTCAGTGTTGGGTTATGTGGGCTTGTCCCCACAAAAAGCTAATGTCCAAGAAAAAAAAAGAGATTAAGTTGAATTTTCTTTTTCTCTGAATGGCCAAAACATTGTGATTATAACAACCAAGACAAGGACACCAGTTTAAATAAATCAGTGTATAATGATGATAATCCTGCATCACAAAAATTCATGTGGATGTTAACTGAATATTTCTTTTTTTATTTACAGTATTGAGTCCCAGCGACCATCTAGTCTGAAACCGGTAAGTAACTACCATGCAATATTTTAATTTTTTTTTTTCTTTTTCATTATTACTTCATAGAATCTTTCTTTGAAGTATTTCTTGTTATTAAATTATTCAGTCTTCATTTTAGAATTCTTGTTCACTGTTATATATACTCATTTTTTAGAGTTGAAAATAATAATGGCCTCACTAGCAAATTTCCAATTTTCATCAAGTAATGTTATGTAATTTGAAAGGTGAACTTCATATTTTGAATACAAAAAGTGAAAAAATATGGTTGCAGTTGTTAATCATGAAAAGGCAACTTGATTTATTCATTGGATGTTAAATGATGTCTCACTCCTTTGGATAAAAACTCATCCAAGCCCCATAACTGTCCATATCGAGCTTTGGTAAACAGCTCCCTAGTCATAATACCAGTGCATTGGATGCAGAGTAATATTTGCATAGTTTTTTTGGGTTTTTTTCCCCAAATGTTCGTCATATACTAGTATATACAGTAACTGCAAGGTCCTCTGCTCAAATGAGCTTTTATGGACAGTTTATACCATCAATATCTATAGAAAACTCTCTTACAGACACCTATATTATTACTAGGGTAATTAGATATACAGTGGTACTGTGTCTCGTTAGATGAAAATTTAAATAGATTAATGGTTTTGTTGGTCTGTGGTCAATACAAATTCTGTGAGAAATTTGTGACCCCACCAATTCTATCATCATTGATCATGAAAGTTTAAAAAGATTTTATTAAAAATTTGTATTTTTTAACATTTCAATCTTCTCTTGGATTGGTATTGGCTAGTGTTTATGCTTTGTAGCACCACTCTTTTAGAAGACATTGCTAGAATTAAATGTAAGCAAAATAAGCTTAAAATTTTACAAAACTGAGAGATTGCCTGCAACATCTGTGTTTGCTAAGTAATAAGTCAGTTTGCCAGTTATAGGAATTTCAAGCACATTTTTGCCCTGAATAAAGAGATGCAAGACCATTTGTTTCCAGAAATCTTTTTTCTGGACCTGTAGAAGGGCTGTCTTGTAAGTATCTAGCCATTTAATAATAATGAAAAAATAGCATACATAGGGCAGTGGTGCCTTAGTCTCCTTCAAATTACTTCTCTTGTAATCCCAGTGTCCCTTTCAGTTTTCAAAAGAGTCTGCAAAATCCACTTTTGCATTTACCATGCTGCCTTGTTGTGTTCCCCTTAATCTTGTCCACAATCTGAAATCTCCCTTTCAACGGTGAAAAGAATGGGCAGGCTTGATCATTGTGAATGTGACCAGTCACTCAGTACACAAGGTCACTCAATGGTGTCTCACTGCTTACTGAGAACTCCTACAGGAGAGTGTTTGTTCACGTATACGCAGTAAAATCCTCTCTGATTGTTGCCAGGTTACATCTAGGCCGTGCAACTGGTTCTCGAGATATTCAAAATGGCTGGATACTTTCCAGACAGACCTAATATAAAGTTTTTAGCATTTTGTAATGCATTCTTTTACTTTACTTTACTCTGGTCATTTTTCAGATCAACATAACTCTTTATAATAACTTCAACTGATATATTTATCTTTTGGTACCTTGCGTCACGTGTGCTTATATGTGAATCTTTTACTTCTCCCACTGCTTTTGTTATAAAAGTATTTTTAGTAGTTTTAAAAACTTGCAACCAGTTATTGTTTATATGACAATTTCCAACTTGTTGAATGTCATAGAACCAGAAGCAGCAACTGTTTTGTCATTGTATGTGTCCTATTAAACAAACCTACTGTCTTGTGCTGTCATTAAACTTCCCCTTCTTTTCCTCTTATTAGATCATCATCTAGTAGTATAACTTGAGTCTTGTTGCAAGTTCTACATGTATACTTGAAGAAAGTCATATCTTCTTACTTCCTTCCAAAGGTCAAGATTTTCCTGCTTTTGTGTCCATGGGAAACTCTATTCATGTCCCAGCCATTGTGTTTGTATTTATTTTTTTTAATTCGTTTTATTTTCCCCTAACCTCCTGGACAGGTTGATCTGTCTCTTGCTAGTTGTTATTTTTCCTTGTTTTTTTGTTGTTTTTTTGTTGTTTTTTTTTAACTTGGGAACTAGATCTGCCAGGCAACCTATTAGTGTTAAGAATGGTTTCTCTATCTCGATCTCTCTCAGCTGAGTATTCAGACAGATTTTGTATAACCCTTTGCAACTGTTAACTTGAGATCCACGATGAATTCTTTCATATGACCACCCATGCAGCCAATATATCTATGACTGAATCTTACTGTTTGCTTTTCAGGTACCGCAACAAATAAACAAAAAGGTTTCAGGCAGACAAAGGTATGGCTAACCGGTTATTGTTTTTTTTAATACTTATTAATATACTAAACTATGAGAATAATTTTCTGTGGTAACCATAGACACCCAAGTACTTAGTACTCATCGTCTCGTATAAATGTTTATTTAATTCTGTTTTATCCATTGTCATGAATTTTATTGGGAAAATTCTTTTTTGTTGTGTTTTTTTTTTCCTGTTATATGCTTCCATATTTTTGTGAGCAAATTGACCCAAATATCTTTGTTAATTATGAAAATGACTTTTTCATTTAAAAAGGCAAATTATGTGAGAAAAAAAAAAAAATGTTTAGTATGAAAACTAATAAAAACACAATGATTTTTACCAAAAACTTTTAACCTGCTTCAGTTTTAACAATTTCCTTTACTTAATTGTTTTTGTATTTAAGGAAATGACATAAACAAGTTTATGTATTTCCGGTATGAGTAATGTGCTAGAATGAGTTTCATAAAGAATTTTAAGATGACAATTGCAAAATATATAAATCACCCCCAATGTTTCCCTTTTGATTTATCTCTGAATAATTTCTTATATAGTATAATCAGGTTTAATTGATTTATTTGTAGCAGCTAATAATTGTGGAATTCACTGATAGTTTCCTTATTTTTATTAACTAATAAAATTGTTTGCAGATTTGACTCGTTTGAAGCTGAAATGTTAGGAAAATACATAAAACTAACTTTTTACAGTATTGTATTTTGATTGAAAACAGAAGCAGTATTATGAATTTTCTAATCAGTGTTTTAAAAATAAATAAACAGACACAATCTTATTAATATTTCTATTTTTGACGCCACCTTTGCTTTGCTGGGATTGAATATGAAACTAATCTTTTTATTTTTCAGGGTGATTGATAAAGGACCAGAAGCTCGAAGAATGAGCAACTCCAAAGTCATATTAAATGGATGGCTAACAGTCCAGGTAAGGGATTATAAATAATCAGCCTGTAGTAGATATTTATGATACAGTGTTGACAAAATGCAATGTAATAGGAAAAAAAAATTGTCATTAATTTTTTTAAATTTTTTTTTTTAAAATTTAAAAGATTTTTTTTTTTAATATTGCAATGTTCAAGTTTTTTTTAGTAGATGGGCCCCCTAATCATAATACCTGTGCATTTTAAAGATAACAAAAGGGATAACAATTTCCCTTCACTTTTGACCCCTAAAAAGGAAAAAAATGTTCCCCCCTCACTTTTGACCCTTCAAAAGGAAAACAAAAGTTCCCCCTCAATTATGACACTGTAAAATGGAGAAAAAAAATTTCCCTTTGCTAACAGCTCACAAATTCTAATAAAGATTGTGCAGACTTTCTCCTCTTCATTTGCAACCATAGCTTCAGCCCTTGTCTTTTGAGCAGAGACTAGCATAATGTTTTTAAAATCAGGTGATTAGGTACAATTGATCATTTTTGCACAGCTGCTGTTTGGAATTATTAAGATGGATTGTGGCCTCTGTTTCAAAATAACTATTATGTTATTACATACTTATGTTACATTTGTATTCTATCATCTTCCGGAATTGTACCATTCTGACCTTTAGAGATTATGTTATATTGCTTTTTAGTCTTTTCCTGAATGAATGTAAAACCACCTTTTTAAAGTCTAAACTTTCTTCCTTGCTGAACTTTTGGAGTTTAGGTCAAATATCTAACGCGGAATGTGTTAGAATATTTTCACTTTGATTTACAAATATACTGAATTTATATTTCTTATGTATTGTATTTTAAAAGTTAACAGTGAAAAATCTCTGTCCCAAATGGATCACAATAAGCAGCTTCCTCTCTACTAAATATCAGATTTTTAAAAATAGATATTTTTTTAATGCACTAAATCAATTGTTGATCCTCAAAAAAAGTGATTACTGTGATGAGAAAATGAAATTAGTGAAAATGCATATGAGGAAACAATTTTGTGTGTGAGTATTTGCAGTTTCCTCTAGTTAATATTAAAACTGATACTTAGGTACATCAATAAGTCTGTAGCCTAATGATAAAAAAAAAGCATTTATTTTCCACAACAAATATTTATTTTTTAACATAATCTCCGTCCTTGTCAATGCACCTAATTCAGTGGTGAATATTGATCACATAAATCTAACATTATACAGTGAAAATTTGAAATCAAAATCCTGCTAATAACTATGTATCACACTTCATTAAGTCCACTGATATTCTTTATTTTCATTTTTAGAGGAAATTGAATTTTTGAACACATTGAGAAATATTTGGAGTTCCAATGAATAAAATGGTTTTGCTTTGTGAAATTAATATATATCCTCTCAATTGTCGTTTTTTTTCTTTCTACTGCAGGAAATAAATAGCATTCGATCTTGGAAGCGGCGTTGGTGTGTCCATTCTGACTATGGTCTTTTCTTGTACAGAGGTTTGTCATTGTTTATTCTTTCCTTATTGCATTTATGGTTAGAGAATTTACTTGGCGGCGATAAGGTCTAACATTTGGTATCTTGTTTTTGGTAGACATACCTCATTCATGACAACTAAGTGATTGGGGGAAAATTCTCAAAATTTAAGCATGAAGACTTTGTTGTTCCTGGCCCTTAAATGGCTGGAGCAGATCACAAATTGATTTTGTAATATGTCAAAGAATAACATGCATACTAAATGTCTACCACCAAAAAAGCCTCTTCAATATTTCATGATAAACAATCATGGCATGGCATGGCATGGCATGTCATTAAAGATATGCCAGTAATTTGATAGATTTAAGTGAATGCCTTTTTAAAAATTTTTTTATACACGCCTGGCTTCATCTTTTGTATATATAAATACATTTGTAGGTATATAAGACTTTTCAGTTTAGCTCCGTTGGTAAGAGAGCCACCTACCAATCACTTGGTCATGATTTCAAATCACGGTAGGGAAATGTTAATTTTATATATCTGTTTGGTTTAGACAAACAGTGAAGAGTTTTGGTGAGGATTGTTCTTGTTACGGGGGAAAACTCCAACTTGGACTGGAGTTTGACAAAAAAATTGTTTTTATTTAAAAAAACAAACAATTTGAACAATGAAAATAAGATTGTGGTTTTAAGATTTAATTTCTTTTTTCATTACAGCTTTGATTCTTTTTCTTTATCTTAAAGCATTTGGGGAGGGGAAAAAGTTTTATTTTTAAATCTTTTTTTTTTCTTCATAATTTTGTTAACCGTTGTATTTAATTCCCCAGTGCAAGTGGTGAGCTGTCATAGATGTCTGTAATGTCCAGTTAGGCTCATTGCGCAAATATCTTATGGAAGTGTCAGGATTTCTCACATAGAGGAGTGACTTGAATTTCTTGATATACTTCTAGATATGAGTGTTTGAACATATGATCTGTGGAAGAAATAGTTACTATTTGTTTGCAAGAACCACTACTAATTTTTATTTATTTAAAAAAAAATCTCAAATAGGAAGTTGCACGCATATCAGCACTGTTTGTTATAGCTTCTCAGATTAGATCTCATGCGGACAGGATGAAATGAAAGGGAACTAAAATCATTACCATTGTGTACATAATTAAAAGTTGCATCACCCAGGACTTTTAGCACACTTTTAGTTCAGAGTTGGTTCTCTGGGATTCCTGGTCCCAAGGGGAGTACTTTGAAAGGGTCTAAGGCACCAATGTCTTTGTTAGGCTATTTCTAACTACTATTAAATTGCTGAATACATTTTGGCAAAGATCTTGCTTTTATTCTAGATTTGGTGAAATATAGTTTGTCAGGCTTGTCCTCCTTTTGTTTTCATTTGTTTCTGACCCTGCACCAAGGTTGGCTACAAAAATAGGAATATCAATACATATATTTATTCAAGTTTAGAAGACTTGGTTTTTCTTTGTTAGTTAGTTTATCACTCTAGTTGTGGACATATTCAAACATGTCTTGTAAATATGCCTATAATTAACATTGTGTTTACTGATTGTTGATTTTGTTATGGAGAAATGATGTTTATTGCCCACTTCTCTCTCTTTCTGAAATGGTTCTTTGTTGTCAAGTGCCTGTCAGTATTTTGGCCTAATGCCAGGTAAAAGCAGATCTTGCTACAAGCTATTGTGGACTAAAATGAGTAAGAAACTAAAATGTTGGAAGTATCTGTGCCAAATTGAACCATTTGAACATTTAAAATGTTCATATTGCACATCTGGTTATCCTGGTATCAAGTTATGCAGATAAATTGGAAAGATGTTTAATAATCTTAGCAAAGAAGCTATTTTGGCAAAGAAGCTATTTGAATGAGAGGAATTATCAAAATGATATTATTAATTCTAGTTTTTAGCATTTTAAATGGCTGAAAGGATATCATTTTAAGAATTTGAATGTACATGTTTTTATGCATCACGGTTTTGTTTACAAATAAATTTAATGATGTGAGTAATCTGTTTCAATTTGGATTTTACCAAATTGTCCTCAGGTAAAATTATAACAAAACAAAATCTTGTTTTTTTTTTATGTGTGTTTTATATATAACTTGTCTGCTTTAAAAAAAAAAGAAGAAATTGAAGTGATGCCCCTATTTTTTTAACACTTGATATTGTCCTGCTTATCTGGTACAATTTGTATTAAGTAAAGCATTGTGAAATGCCCTCATTTAAATGTTATTTTTGTGTTTGTCCTCAGATGCTAGTGAGCAACAAAGTGTAGGTTCCATTCTGCTGCCAAGTTATACAATCCGGCCATGTGATGCTAGTGATCCCGTTAACAAAAGATATGCCTTCAAGGTAATGTGACCATTGAGCTATTTCAGTCTTACATTCTGTTTGTGTTTAATCCATTTGTAATTTAAAGGTACAAAAAACTGAAGAATTCCAATTTCTTTGCATTGTCAACACAATGTTTCAGCCGATCCATTCTTTAGCCCTCCACGAGTGTACAATCTGAGAAAAGAGGCAAACCTCCTTTGGCAAATATAGAGACAGGAAAAAGGTGGTCATTGATATACCAACTGGATCAATCCATCTCAGCAATGCTAGGTACATAATACTGAAGAAGTCTGGCTGTAATGATTATCCTATGGATTTGAGTATGGATTTTGACCAGTATGCTTAGCTTTGTTGTTTTTACCCCTGCCAACAAAGTTGGAGAGGTATATGTATTCGGTAGTGTCTGTCTGTCCACATGATATCTCCAACAGTACTCTATGAATTTCAATGAGATTTTGTGGAAAGGTGGACAATAAGCTATGAGAGAAGTGATTAAATTTTGGAGCGGATCCAGGAATATTTTTTGGATTGAGATATACTTTTCCATTTAAAAAAAAAAATTTTTTTTTTCATACAGTTATATATATATGCGCTCCTGACTGTCCATATATCTCCTAAAGTTCTCAATGAATTTCAATGTAAATTTATGGAAGGGTGGGAAATACGCTATGAAAGAAGGGATTCACAATTACTTCCCCTACGTCGTAGTTATGTCCACACCACATAATATCACCAGAAAATGTGTGTAAGGGTTTACAATAGGCTATGGGAGAAGTGATTACATTTTGGGGGTGGATCTCAAATCCTTGATTTGGCCACAGAAACCCATCAGCAGGCAAAATTGATATTTAGTCATAGCTACATTCTTCCTTATCCGATTTTCTCCATGCCATATTGTTTGCTTACGCCTAGTAGTAGTAGTAGTAGTAATAGTAGTAGATGTAATAGCTTTGAGTTATTTGAACTTCTTGAATGAATTTATTAACTTTTTACTAGTTTGACTAGGCTAGTACTTTAGTTCTGATCCATGCTGTATTTAACAATCATAGAATGTAACTAGCATTCCAAGGAAATTATGAATCACTGCCACCCATATATGCGGTGTTGGTGGTGATCAATTAAAAAGTGGGGCTGTGATCAGTAAAAATGTCTGAATTTTCAAACTAGTGACCAATGGTTAGGACTGAGTGAAGTCTGGATACATAGATAGATACATATAAATATGTGAACACATGAATAACCTAAACCTTTGGTAGCGGTGATTAAAAGTATCTGAGTGTTGTGATTAAAAAGCAAAAAAATGAGATGAAAGAAAAACTAGTCAAAAATTAAAATGTTTCATCTAAGAAATTTGTACAACTTTATTGTATATTGTTTTTAATTGTTTTTCTTTTAATTTGTTCCAAGTTTATTACTTATTATTGATGTTGAAAATTCATATAGTAGCAGCAGCTTCATTAGCAAGCTGCATGAACTGCACATTTTTCTAGTTTGTAAAGACTTTTAAAATTTTTTTTTTTATAAATATTGTAGGCTGAGCATGCCAACTTGAGAACTCAGTATTTCATTGCTGAAAGTAAAGAAAAGATGGATGAATGGGTGAAGGTGCTGAGCCAATCGGCTCAGATGTTAAATTCAGAACCTGCTTTGGACAGTTTATCTCTCTCTCAAAGGTTTGTATTACTCACTGCTCATTGATTTTGGGGGGATTTTTTTGTTTGTCCCCACCAAAAGCTAATGTCTGCAATTTCAAAGTATGGAAGCCTGAAAAGAAAAAGATTTAAGTTGCATTTTCTTTTACCTGCCGAAACTCAATTTGTGATGTTAGTTTGGGGCCAAATTTTAACAGTAATTTGATCTTAGAGAACCAAACATTTCAACCTTTCTCCTGAATGGTCAGTCTTGTATATCTTGTTTTATCACAACTGCTAGAAATATTTAGTTTATCAGTGCAGAAAATGTTGCAAACTGTGTGTGTGTGTGTGTGTGGGGGGGTGAATGTAGAAGTAGTGGTAAAGTCAGTAAGCAGTGATAAGCCGAAATCTTGCCTAAATATACTGAGTACAAATGCTAAAATACAATAATGGTTATTGTTCTTTATTTCATAATATAAATTGATATAATGGGTTAGACAAACAGTGGATTCAGTATTTTAAATATGACTTGTCAAAAGCATCATCAAAATTTTTATATTGGCATATGTAGCTAATTGTGCTTATTCTCCTTAAATCTTAGGAAATTTTAACTTTTAGTTAAAAGATGTTCTCCTTAGAGAAGAAAACCAAAATTGAGATATTTTGCCATTGTATGAAAGACTTACACCTCAATAATTTTCATCAAATTAATCCGAAAAAGACAAAAGATGATATATATTTTTTATTTTTTAAAGAAAATTATGATTTAGAAAAAAGATATTCACTAAAATCCTTGACAACTGTACATAAGTATTTGCATTTTCTTTTTCGTAATTTACTTCTTTATACTAATCTTTTAAAGATACTAATAGTACACTGCAGTATAGTTATGTTGTGTTTTCACATTTTGTAAGAAAGATAAAATTCCATATACAAATTATTATCAATTTTAAGTAGGCCTGTAAAGAAAAAAAAAAAAGAGAAAAAAAAGCTAAATTTGTCTCTATAATCCATAAGTGAATATGTATGTAAAAATATATATGTATAATATAACCTATTGTTGGTTTATATACTAAGCGTAGCTTAGTTTTAGCAGGAGGCCACTAGTATGGGGCACACTGCGAGGATCTAACTCACTACTCCGTAGTTATATCTGCAAGACAAGCTTGCTAGCCATTACACCATGATATTGTGCCCTTGTTGGTTGATCATCATTCTGATGATGTCTGTGGCTGCGCTGTCATCTGAATTTGAATGTGGCTAACAAGTCCAATTCTTGAGGTGCACATTGGGGGACAGTAGCAACACTGGAGTGATGTGGGCATGGATGATGAGACCTTTCGGTATTCTCTGGCACCGGTGATCCGCTCTCTTTGTTTCTTTTCAAAGGATGTACAGTGCTTTAGAGGTTGTCCTTGATGCAGTCCTTATAGCGTTTCTTGGGATCACCTGTGTCTGTTGCCCTGTGCCAGGGCTCTGTAGAGGACTATGCAGGGCATATGCAAGCAGTCCATGCAGATTATGTGAACTGTCTAGCAGGGCCTTCAAAATCTTGACCCCCACACTGCTGAAGCTGGCTCTATCAAGAACTTCCAGATTGATGATTCCCTCCTGTAATCCGATTCCCATGATTGAACATAGGGCCCTTGTGTGGAAACACTCAAGCTGCCAGATGTGTGTCTCGTATGGCATCAAAGTCTTGCTGCTAAACATTAGGCTAGTGAGCATGATTCCCTTGTATAACTCAATCTTGGTGGTCAGTTTGATACTTTTGTGGTATCAATGCCAAGTAACACACTCGTACCAACGGATTATATAGTATGAGCATTGTTCGCTCCTAAGCTGTGCGCATGCACACACGTTTTGCAACAAGTGCACTAAGGAAATTTGTGCACAAAAGATTTCAAATTCTGTAGATAGCTGAGTTTTT
>VCCN01004469.1:2653704-2664630 GCA_006491835.1 Architeuthis dux | reverse complement strand
GATCACCCCCAACATGGCATGCTGCCAAGAGATGTTGTTCAAGTGATGGTTTCTAATGAGTAACTAACCAGACCTGTTGTTTTTATTTTTATTCATTGTAATGTTTAAATGAATTACTATGTGCTGCTGCCTTTTTTGTTTCTGATAGTAGTGTTTGCCAGTGGCATCACTAGGGGGTGCAGATCATACCGTCAGAGATACAAAAATTACTGTATATAAAATTTTGCAGGGTTTTAGCTGCACATGCTATTCTGGTGGCCACTGATTTTTATAGTCTATGATTTGTAATTCAATTTACAAAACAATTTTGTTGTTAGTAATCATACAATCTAAGAAATATTACATTTAGCAATTTAAAACTATATTTATCACATTTGATAAATTACTTGCATGTATAACAATTATTTTAACATTGAAATTTAGTATTAAAGTTTGGCATTAAAATAAACATAATTTTGATTTAGTTCTTGAATGTTTTTACTTTGAATTTTATTGTTTTCCTATGGTATTTTCACTTTTACCTCATGAAAATATGTAAATGCATTTAGGATGTATGTATGATATTGTATGAATGTGCAGCTATGTTTTGAAAAAATGACATCCTGATGAATTGAGAAAAGTGTTAGAAATATCAGTGTATATTGATATTTTTAACACTGAAACAAATATGAGCAAAAAACTTTTAAAAATGTATTATTGATCCATATTTTCTACTCTGATAATGTATGTTATGTTTTTGATAAATATCTAATTTCTTTTTAATGTTAAAGAAAACTTTCATATAATTTTATAAGTATGTTTTAATAATCTTTTAAATAAAGATACATTTGAAATAGCTGTTTTGTGAGCAGAGCTGAATATTATGCTACAATACACAAACACATTGATAATTTGTGAAAAGCTTAATCCTCTTTATTAATTTATAATCTAATGAGATTATGTATTTATACACTTATGATGGCACATAATATCAGTTGCTTGTGAAATAGAATATAAATAAAATTGTAATGCACCACTGTAATAACGACTATAAAAACTCTAAAATTTTAGAAATTCTTGAAGTTTTTATATATTATGATTTTTGAATGGTCTAGCTCAGTGGTCTTCAAACTTTAACTACTGGGGGAACCCTTTGCAATAATTAAATTTTCTAGGGAACCCCTTCAAAAAACAACTTCCCTTTCTACATATTTACATATGATAATTATAAAGACATTTATTAGTTGGGAACCTATATTTGCTTGGTGTCAGTGTGAACAACTGTCAGAAATTATCCAGTATTTGATTTCATACTGTCGGCATAGAGAACCACATTATATTTATGTCTAAATATGAACGTGAGAGTAGAGAGACCAGCAAAGTGTACGATTCAAAACTCTTGCCTTCCATGAGAGTTTGTCATTAACTCAGTGGTAGCGCAGAACCTTGTTTCTTTATTTACTTACATGATTTAGGCCGCTCGTTTAGCAGTTGCTCACACCGACACTGAGCAAATATAATTTCCCAATTAATAAATGTCTTTATAATTATCATATTCTGTCGGATATAAAATTATCTGTTATTCGTTTTCATATTTACATATATATGTAACTATTGGATTTTGGCCTTGTTTATGGAATTATCCGAAAGTGTGAAACCCATGAAGGAATCGTTTATGTAATAAAGAATTATAAAGTATGTGCAAAAATGTTAGTTTGCGTGGAACCCCGTTTGAATACTGCTGAACCTAGTGGAATAAAAAGAAGAAAAGAAAAGGGCTTTCCATAGTCCCATTCCGCCTCACCAGTCATTGGCAAATCTGCAACAGACATGAAATCCCCATAATCTTTGTACGCAAAGTCAAGTCATGATAACAGAAAAAAATTGCACCAATAAAATATTTAGAGGTTTGGGAGTATAAGGTACTAATGTTATGATGTGAGACGTGTGCCTACTTCTGGTGAATGTAATGTAGTTCTATGCATAGTTCCCTCTAAACGTGTTTGCAACCAGCTCAAGGAAATTAATGTGTGTACAAAAGATTTGAAATTCTGTAGATAACTTACTGTGTTGAATTCAAAAGTGCGCACATACTTTTGTCACAAGAAAAAAATTGCAAGAGATTTTTGCACATACTGACTACAAAAAATTAGATTATCTTTGCGTATGGGTTTTGTTTGTTTTTGTATTTTATCTACTTCTCTCTCGTCACTTAAGACTGTTGGTTTATAGTTCATATTAATGGAGTGCGGGTGGCTTAAAGGTTAGCAGCATGCCAAATGGAAGCAGCAAACTGAGTTCAAACACCGGCTGTGACAGTTTGCATTCACTTTGCACTAATGCCCTTGAGAAAGGCATGTATCCATCTCCCCCCCCCCTACTATATGTAAATAGCAGGATAGACTGGGCTCTTCTGCCATAGCTGGCAACCAGTCTAGGAGATGGACAACTCTGAATTCAAACTGGGGGAAAGTTTCAACCTCTTTTCCAGTTTCCTGAGAGGCTGGCAATGGACAGATTAGGGAATTTGTTCCTGAAATGTACGGTGGGCATTCTAAGAGAAATTATGAATCGCTGTCACCCATTGAACATTTTAGTCTTTACGTTTAGAACATTGTTGTATTTTAGATAAGTTTTTTCTTAGCATCTCTGGATCATATTGGTGAAGATCACTAAAGTTTTGATCATGTAGAACAGGCATGGGCAACCTCTTTGATCTAGCCACATAAGACATTTTTCATCTTTATTTCAATCGTATTACAGAAAGTGTACTTAATTTCTATTTTAGACAAACATATAAATTACAATTATTATATTATTGATTTGTGAAGCCAAAACAATACTAATTTTACAATATAAATTATAAAATTGATTGTCTGAGAAAAATTATGTAAGATTTTAAATAAATGCTTAGATTGTCACGGGCCAAATCTGGCCCGTAGGCCAATGGTTGCCCATGTAGAAGATTCTGAAATAAGTAACAGTGAATATGACATGTCCAGTTGAAGTTCTATTACATTGTAGAGCCTGCACACTCCATAATTTTGAAGGAGACTATCAATGTAGGTTTTCAATAGGATCTCCTCACATTGGTAATTTAAATTATTTAAAAACAGGTCTGGTTAGCCACTCAATAGAAACCGTCATGTGACCAACGTCTTTTGGCAGTGTTGGGGTGATCAATTAAAAAATTGGAAAAAGGGGTGCTCAATGTATAAATTACTTCTCTTGCCTTTTGTTGCATCACTAAAAAGTCAGAATTTAAAAAAAAAACAAACATGAACGCTGCTGGACACAAACCAATGGACCAATTCAGTATTACATTGTAAATTGAACCCCCCCATAAAAACTTATTTTGGAGATAAATGTTTTTAAAAAGAGAAAAAAAAAGTTTTCCCCACTTATTGAGGGAAGTGTGTGTGTGTGTGTGTGTGTGTGCTAAATTTCAAGGTTCTACTATGAACGGTTAGGGCTGGGTGAAGTCTAGATATGTAAATAGATAGGTTTAATATATTAATATAAATAACAGGTCTGGTTAGTCACTCAATAGAAACTATCATATGATGAACGTCTTTTGGCTGCATACCGCGTTGGCAAAAATGGGTGATCAATGAATAAATTATTTCTGAATTTTCAAAAAACAAGTGTAAATACTGCTGGACACAAACTAAGGGACCAATTTAGCATAAACTTACACAGTAAATTGAACCCCCCACTAAAACCTATTTTGGGGAATTTAAAAAAAAAAAACCCAACTTTTTCCTCATTCATTGAGGTGTGCGTGCGTGCGTGCGTGCGTAAGTTTCTACTATGAACGGTTAGGGCTGTATGAAGTCTGGATACATATAAATGTCAGAACTCCTGAATAACCTAAACCCAGCAACAGTGTTTAAACCAATCTGTCGTGGTTAGCAGTGATTAATTAAAGGAGTGAAAATTGCTTTGGTCCTTTATTTCCTTTCTTCTTCCTCTCTGGCCTTATTTTTCTTTTCTTTTCTCTTAGCGGACATCAATTCTATTTGTGAACATGAAAAGACGTTTGTATTTCTTTTTATTCTGAGAGAATTGGCTGACAAAAAAAGGCACCTGTACTTTGGGGTACAATGACAATTCTTCTTTGATAGAATGTTACATCTTCTGGACGGGGTGTTCATGTCTTTCCACCAGATAGACAGGCCAAATGCTCCAGACTTTGTACCTGTAGGCTGCCTACCCAACTCTACCTTTCCCTGGCATGACAAACCCCATTTGAGACTTTATCTTTTTTTTTTTTCTCAAATAGGTGTCACTACTGTGTGGTATGATTTAACATTACTTCACACATATCAACAGCACCAATTTGTACTCGTTGCCATTACACTTAGAAAGAGTTTTAGAATGTTTTTTTTACACTATCCTAAATGTCATTTCAATTTGTTTTAAAGAACTAGATATCACTTATCTACACTTATCTAGTTCTTTTAAAAGAAATTGAAATGACATTTAGGATATTACATGAAGTAAGATCATTTTTGTTATTTTTATTTTGTTTTTTCATTGAAAAATATGTGAGGTAAACTGATGCTTTGTGTAGAGGCAGATTGAGACTCATGAAATTTGAATCCATTATTCAAATGTTGTCCATCATTGCTTGCTATTTAATTCCTGTATTCCACAGCTTATACAATGCATAGATATTTACCATTAATATTTATTTTGAAATGAAGGGACAATCTCTAGAAGAAAAAAAACCTTGTATAGTGAATATACTTTCTGTCATGTGTTGAAATATTCTGTTTTTTTTTGTTGTTTTTTTTACAGTGATAACATAGGAATTTGAAAGATGTCTGACTTGATACCTGACTATACATTTAAAAAAGATTAAGTAATAGCAAGTCTACTTAATACTTCATCATTTTCCCCTCGGATTCTTATTGATTTTAGTTGTTAATTTGTTTTTATGGTTTTAATTCTTTCTCGTATTTCAAATTCTTGCTAATTTTTTTCAAGGCTGTTTGGAACTATTCCTAGTGCTCCAATGATGGGTACAGTTGTTGCCTTTGTCACACAATTATTTTTTCTCAGTTCTCTGGTGAGGTCCAGATATTTTCCCAGCTTTTCACTGTTTCAATTTCATTCTGTGGCATAGCAACATCCACAAACAGATCTTCTTTTTTTTTTATGATGACTAGAACTGACCACCCTGGCTAATATTTTTGCCAAATTTGACTAAATTTTTAAAAAAATAGCCACAATGGCCATAAACAGCCAAAAAGACACTAAAAATAGTAAAAAAATGGCCAAAAATGTTTAAGCGTAAACACACTAATTTAGTGCTTTTTTTTTTTGCACTGGCAAAACAAGAATCTAGTGCAAAATGCGTTAAATCAGTAAATCTGGCTTTAATTTGATGAGCCATTCATATTTGATGATATTATTATTATTATTTATTAAAAGCTTTGTTATATCATTTTAAAATACCTACTTTTATTTTATTTTTATTTTAAAAGTCAATTTATTCAACTGAACAAGTTAGCTTTGATATTTCAGTTGTAGCTGACTATAAAGCCTTGTGTGTATGTAGAGTATCATTTCTTCATTAACCTGTGCATTATTTCATCTAAGTGTTTCTCAATTGTCAGCTTTGAGATCCAAAGAAAGTGTATTCCCTTTCTGTGCCCTACTTTTTCATTGAAATCTTGCTGTAGGCTTAATTTCAAATAATTAGAGATTTAGTAGCCTTTCAGAAAAGAAGACCTACATAATGCATTACAACTGACAACTGTATTCTCTAAATAAAGCTCAAAATGTGTGTATGTATTGTTGTAAGCAGCATTAAAAAGAACTTGTCTTCTATGGCTTTTAATTCAATATTAATCTTTACCTCAAATTTCTTAAAGTAATTTTTCTAATTGTGTCTAGGGATGTTGTGAGGAAGCAAATCTTTTTATAACAAAAGTAAGTGTTAATATCTTAAATGGTCTAATTTCTCAGTGTTAGATATATTTAAGTGAAAAGTATTGTTTTTAGTTTCAACCCAGGTAAATAATTTCATGGCCTATTTGATGTTTCTGCATTTATTTGGATTGGTTCTTTATTGTGTGAATAAATAAAATTGAATATTTTGCTATCTCATATATTTTTGTAAATTTATTTCCAACAGGAGACTACGCATCCAATGTTTGCCAAACTGAAAGCCAGCCAAGGAAGACTTCGAATGAGTATTTCAGCTGGAGACCTTCTTGGCAAAACAGTAAGTTTGATTTTAATTGAGTACATTAGTTTAGTTATAAGAATCGACTAAATGATGTCAGTATCTACTTTACATGGATTTTTTTTTTTCTTTTTGATATTTCAATTTTAACTGAGCCACTATGAAGATCTAGATTATTCTTAAAGGGTGTTTATTTTTGCTGCTAATGTGCTTAGAAGAAATTGTAATAATTTTGTTAATTGAATTTCATTAAATTAATACCTTTTTTAAAAAAAAACTCATTTCCCATTTTTTTTATTAACAAAACAGGATTCCTATTGTTAAATGCTAACATTTAAAAAATCGGAATTAAATTTTAATTATAGTATTATTAAACACTTCATGTAACATTTTTGCTTGGCAAATAATAAACACCCTGAGCTTCCTCTTGCAGGTATATCTCTATTTGATTTAAATTTTAGTATAAAATGCAGTGAATAGGACTTTCAGGGAGGAAAAATAATGCACATTCATGTACTATCGTGTTTTTAGCTTTTTAATCATTACATTAGTAAGTAAAACTAAGCTTTGATATTTGCTATTAATGCATAAAATACCCAAGGCTTGCCTACAGAGCTATTTTGGGTGAAGTATATACTATACTGATTTATATCTGGGATACAAGCATATTTTTCTTCTTGTAGTTTTCTTTTGTTTCAGATTTATTTATACCTCTTTATATTACTTTTAATTCTATTTTCAATATAAATAGATTGTCTGTTTTGATCCTAATTCTCTTATTGATCTGCTTATCACTTTTCCTTTGATCTTATCTTTTTAACGATCATATTCATAAGCTTTTAGCTTTTATATGTCTTTGAATTGATATTTACAATTAGATTTATTGTTTTCTATCTCCTCTCAGAAACATCTATTAATTGTGATCTGAGATTCTTGTTCACTCCTTAGAAATGTACTTGTTCAAAGAAGCATATATTATTGAGCTTTATAACACATTTGATTTATTCCTATTTATTCTCTGCTTTGAAGTTATATTCTCTTTGTTATATTGTATTGATCGTTCTTTGGTATGGGATTTATAATCTAAGAATAGCTTATTTAAAACAGCATGTTGAATAGAACAACAAAGTTGAGAATACTAGTCCAAAGAATAAAATGGTGTTTATATAGTAAATGATCTTTTTCTTTCATGATAATGTAAATGTCTTTTATTGTAGCATGAAGAGCTTGTTCTCTTGTTAATACAATTAAGACGTAACAAGACCCACTTGGAACGTTGTCGGGAATCATTACGAATCCAAATTGATCAACTTCGTCCATTTGAACAGGAATATAAAAGACAGTAAGTTTCACCTTTTTATTTAAGATTAATTTATCAAAGTAAAATTTTAGAAATCTTGTTCGTGTTGGATAGTTGGGTTACCACCCTATGACTACTACGACTGCTGACATCATTCTCCTACTACCTTACATGGTCAAAAGCATATAAAAAATATAGAACTGGAGTAACACGTTTTGCCTATCATATGTGGACTCTTATGAGATCTGTGAGTCAGCCATTTACAATTATAACGTTTCTAATACTAATGTGAAAGTCTTCCCAGGGCCCTGATTTTTTGCATGGATATTGACTTAACCTAAACACTATCGAGTTCTTAGCGGGGGGTTCAATTTACAATGCAAGTATTATGCTAAACTGAACACATATTTTATATACAGTGGCTATGATGGAGTTGTGACATAAAAAGCATTTGTAAGTGTTCCAAAGTATGTTTTTGGAAAAAGAAAGTTGTGTGAGAGAGTGAATGAGAATGTTTATATCTATATGAGAGGGAGAGAAAAAGGTCCTCTCACTAAGAGTCAAAAGTGAAGGAAACAGAATCAAGAAACCCCCCCCCCTCTTTTGGGGTCAATATTGAGGGGGGTTTAACCCTTTTATGAAATCTCTATAAAATATTTGTTTTCCTGTGTTTTTATATTTGAAGATATTTTTTTCACCAGGCAATGCCAGGTACCCCCTGCTAGTTGTATGTCAGTCAGTATGAAGAACAAATGACAAACAATTCTGTGTACCATGTATAAAAGCTCAGTGTAACATTAACAAATCTTAGTATCAAATAGACACCACGTATTTGGAAAACATCTGAAAGTACAAACAGTTTGGCTACAAGGAATTATCTTCTACCACCCAAAAGTATAACAATTCTCAAAACATCTGATGACATGGATATAACATCTGGCCACAGATATAGTTGGACATATATCTCTTATCAATAGAGAACAACCGACTCAAACATAGTCACGGATTGCCAATGTAACAATTTGCAATGCAAAAACTCAATATATCAGTTTGTTTAATTAACACATGAACCAGATTTAATTAAATGTCTCATTCATGTTAGCCTTGCTTTTTTAATTTATTTTTATTTTTTTTATAGACTTCGAGAAACTAACACTATTCTAGACTTCCACTTAGAAGACAAGCATGGCCACTTCATGGAACTCAAGAAACAATGTAGTGAAGTTGAGAACAAGGTAAGAGTTAGAAGTATCAAATTTAGTTTATATTTTGTTGAAGTAGCTGCAGCTTTAGGTTCTTGAAGTAAATACATGTATACCTTGATTAGTGCAGTTAATGTGTTCCAAAATCTTCTGTACTGTTCAGAACTGCACTGTTCAAGGTCTTATTATAATTTAATGTGTTTTTTCAGCTTATACTTAGTTACATTAATTTCTATACCTTAACTCTTTCCTCCCTAAGAGATAAATTTGATAAGTTCCATGCCTGCCTGACTCCTTTCGTCTAACAAATGTTTGAACGCTCGAATCTTCATAAAAATTATTCTATCAACATCAGAGATGTTGATAGAATCCTGTTGTAAAATATTTCTTTGAGCAGTTTGTACAGTTTAGGGAAAGAACGCAATTTGTTCGCCACACTGTCAGTCGTGGTCAGGGAGGAAGCACTTTTTTTAAAATCATGCCCTGAGGCGTTTTCAGGGAGGAATGAGTTAATCATACTACATCAAAACCTGCAATAATCAAAACTGCACTATTCAGGGTATTGCTGTATATCTTAGTAATGTTAATATAATTTTACTGAAATGTCCTTGGAGACATTAATAAAAGTGCTTTTAACAAAAGGGAGGTAATTCAATTTTTAATGCTACTCCAATTAACGATATTTATGTTTTCCCCAAAATACAATGTGACCAGGGCTAATCAACTTATTTTCAGATAGAATTGCATTTTCTGTAAAATCTTAGGAATCTTGGTGAAGAAATGTTGTTTTCTATTAGTTTTGTGTAACTTAATCATTTATTTTAGAAGTTTATTATTCATGTTATCAGTACTGTACTGAAATTATTAAAAAAACAAACTTTAATAGTATATAGATCAAATGTAAACTCTTAGGATAAGTTGTCTCATGTCCCTCCCCAAAGGTCTTTCTATTTATTGATATTAGTGAGATAGATTATTTGGTGCATGATAATGTTATCCCCAAAATATATATTTAGAAAGATTCTGATGAATTGAATTGTATATGCCAATGAGTTATGTGGTTTATTTATGAAAGAATTTCCATAATTTGTTTTTTTTAAGTTGGAGATGTACAAGCCTATTGAGAATCTTGTTGATAACATGGTAACCATGGGTAGCTTATATGGTGGAAATAACTACATGTTGGCTACTCAGTACCGCAAGGTGAGGATTATTTATTTTTTTAAATTTTAGATAATAAAAAAAATCTCAGAATTGTTTTTAAATTAATTCCTTACCGTATCTTTATATTTTCCTTTATTCTCATGTTATTGTATCTTCCTTGATGCTTATTTATTGAATGAAATTCAATTTTATTTTTATTTGTATATGATATACAAACAAGGATTGTTTCTAAATTATTTTACATGAGAAAGTAAGTGCTGTGTGATCAGTCCCTCATATTGACCTTTGGAATCTAGTCCAATTCCCTCCTACTGAGTAATGAACTGTTCATTGAATAATCATGAATGTAAGATTGAAAATTTTGCAGTAATTTTTTTTTCTACAACAATTTACTTATGCTACTATTTGTACTTTTAACCAGAAGAGTTTTGCCTCTGTTTATTCAAATCATTTGATGGGTTTAGTTAATAGAACTGTATTATCTTGTATATGCTAAACAGATTGAAGAAATCATGCTTAAAAATGATTCCTTGCTTTCTTTGTAGTGGCAAAGAAATACTATGAGTAGCCGTGCATTATAAGTGCCCAACGCACCATTTTTAAGGAAGTTGATATTTTCGTTTTTTTTTTTTTTTTTTTTTTTTTTTTTTTTTTTTTTTTTAGAGATAGAATGCTCAGTTTTTTAAAATCTTGAAGCTTGAACACTCTGCATTATGATTCATAGAATGTTCAAGCTTAAAAATAAAATGAGCATTGTAGTTCAAAATACCAAAAAATATTAACTTTTTAAAAATGGGGCATTGGGCACTTATCATGCACGCCCACTCATATATGCTGTATATATAAGACGGACATTTAATTTTTTTGAAAAACAACCTATATTAATAGTGTCCAATGCGTTGGCATTATGACTAGGGGGCAGCCTACCGAAGCTCGATATGGACAGTTATGAGGCTTGGATGAGTTGCAGTGGTAGTCCTCCAAATACTGTAGTAAACCATTTGTCTTATAGTCTGGCATTTCCGATACAATCCAAAGAGTAACCTTGAGTGAAGAAAGGGAAGTATTAGAAACCATCAACCGTAACT
>VCCN01004469.1:2635150-2651466 GCA_006491835.1 Architeuthis dux | reverse complement strand
AGTCTTCTTTCTTTCTTGTACTTTCTATTTTTTTATCTCCAAATTGATTTAAAAAAAGAATAATCTGACATAGTGTGAGATAAAAAAGAAGAAAAAAATGTTCCTCTTTCTTCGCCCACTCTCTCTATCCTTCCTTTCTCATGAACGCTTCAACCGATTCAAATTTGGTCTGAACAAAAAACCTTTTGGTACTCAGAGAACTGTTGGTGTTCGTCACAGTTAAAAATCATCTTCTCAATATTTAGTAGGTACACAAATCATAATGTTTTTATTGCTTTATTTATCTGTCACCTGTTGAAAATTTACAAAAATATTGAAGACCTAAAACTGAAATGATTATAAAGTTTAAGATTATAACAAATTTTATAACAGAATTTATCATCAAGCTTAATTCTGAAACATTTATACTGGAGCAAACATTATTTCTGATAACAACTCTCTTTTGTGTACTTTTTGTTTCCTGGAAGGTGTTTTCTCTTTCCATTTTTATGTACAGTAAACTATCGCTATAACAGACTAATTGGGTGGAGGGGGTTGTCGTTAAAGCCAAAAATTTGTTATGCCTGATGGTTGCCCCCATGTTTCGTAAATAAGTAGTAACTTCTATAGTTTGCTGCATTTTTTGTTTGGTAAATAATAAAAAAGGTTGTTATGGTTTACTTGTTCACCGCATTTATCTAACTTCGTTTGGTATATAATAAGAAAGTTTGTTATGGTCCATGTGTTTGCTTCATTTATCTAACTTCATTCGGTATATAAAAAAGTTTATTATGGTTTAGGTGTTCACCGCATTTATCTAACTTTGTTCAGTAAATAATAAAAAAGGTTGTTATGGTCCACGATAAATAATAAGAAAGTTTATGGTCCACGTGTTCATTACATTTATTGAACTTAAAACAGAACAGTAAATCCAAAGTCAGTTCGGATGGATCAACATGTTCGTTAAAGCCAAAATTTGTTATATTGAGGTTCGTTATAGTGATGTTGTACTGTATTTCTAATAGCCAGCCTTTGGTATTTTGTTTTAGGAAGCCCTTGAGAAAACCCTAAGAGACATCCAGTATGAACAGAACAGGCCGTCTGACAGGTCTCAACAGCAAATGGAACATCTTGCTAATCAGCAGCATACTGTTGATAAGGAACTTTCAAAAGCCATGTTACAACTTGCTGAAGCCTCTAAGGTAACATCAGCCTCTTAATTTTTCTATTGTTAATATTGTGAGTTTTGCCAGAGTATTATTGAAAATAACAGTAGATCAAAATCAATACACAGTAATTTTAAGGTGAGTTGAAAGGAGTTTTCAAATATTGTTAAAATCCTTTATGTACAGAGGAAGCTGCTTATTATGATCACTTTGGGACAGATAACCATAACCAACTGATGACATTAAGCAAAGGATATCAAAATTGGAACAATTTACATTCTGTTGTTAAATTCATTGTGTTAAACAACTTCACATTATAAAAAATTGATGTGCAATTTATTTTTCAATTTAAAAAAAATCTTTGATTTATTTTAAATAAAGTATTTGGAACCAACTGATTTTGATAACAATAACTATTTGATAACATTATCTGTGATTATAATAAATGGCCTTCTCTGTATTAATGTTTTGAGCATACAACTTTGTTTTGATTAGCAGTTTTTCAGTTATTGTCAAATATCATGGTACCTCTAAATTTTTCCTGAATCGCCAATGAACATAGCTATGAATTAGTTACAATTGAACAAAACATTTCCTTTCCTTGTGTTGATGTTATTACCACAATATTTTGACTAATCCATTCTACAGCCTTTTTCAGGTGTACAGTCTGTAATGAAAAAGAGGGGTCTTTTTTTCTTGCAGAACAAGATGTTGACAGAAAATGATAGCTAATAATGTTACATGTGTGGCTGTGAATGGTATTGTTGGTATGAACTGAGCTGACCAGCTACCCATTTTCCTCACCATCTTGTTCTGTAAAAAAAAAGAATTATTATATACCTGAAGAACACTTTAGAATAGATCAGACAAAATGTTGTGTTAACAACATAAAAGAAAGAGTTCAGTCTGAATAAATTTTGGGGTATTCTTCTCAAATTTTTCTAAGTTCAATATGAACAAAAAAGTATTTCCTGTATTTTCTTTCATTGATTGATAGTTCAATTTTTTTAATGCTAATAATTCTAGTAAAGACTGAAGATTTTTGAAAAGAGATTTTATGCACTTTTTAAAAATAAATTCAAATTGATCCAGGAAATTTTAGACTATTTGTTATCTTTGATAAAGAAATCATGAAATTCCAATTTTTAATTCATGTAAAAATATAACTAGTAAACTATTTTAAAATTTTTTTAATTCCTTTTAAACTTAACCAAAAGAGTGAAAATTGTGATTTATGTATTCACTGTATGATAGTCTGAAAAATAAACAAAAAATACTATATAAAACATTTTGGCTTGTATACTAATTAGATAACGGAAATTTATGTTTGATTTTTGAGATTGGAATTATCATTATTATAAACAGATTTATTCGAATGGTGTGTGTATATAGATAAGGGGAGTAAAATCTTTCTAAGTTCAATATTTAAATTAGATTTAATGGACAGAAAATAAAGAATATGTGCATTATATCTTGTTTTCTTTGGTTTATTTTTCTCTTAATATGACCTTTTAAAGCCTTAATATTTTTTTTTCTTTTATTGATAGACATTTTTAGTTTGATTTGCTATTCATTGTTGCCTATCATAAAAGTTTAATTTTTAAAATTGATGTTTATAAAATTAAAATAGAATTTTGATACAGCATTGATTGTATACTTGTGTATACAAAAGACTCAAATATTATACTTATGTAAAAACCGAAACACAATTTATCTAACCATGATCACATTTTAATGGGTTTTTTTTTTTGGTTTTTTTTCCCTAGAAACTTGAAGAACTCAATGCTGAAAGCAGCAAGTTGGAACATGAAATTGCTTTATTGAGATCCAAAGTCCATGGTGAGCTAAGCCGGAGTCGAAGTGTTCCCTCTTTAGTAAGTTTTCATAGATTTGATCTGGTGGTTTATTCTTGGGATTTCCTACTGTCAATCTAAGAGATATCCATTAATTCTTTGATGCTAGCTGACCTGATAGCTATATCCACTGGAGTAAAAAAAAAACTGAATGTCTAGATGCAGAGGGCTGTTCCCCGGGCTTTACCCCACCTTTGCATTTAAAGGGGTAGGGTCAGGATCAAACCCTGAGGCATGCCAAAAGGCAAGTGCTAAAGGAACTGGACAATTTCTGGTAGGACCCCACATTAATCTTGACTGTGTGTGTGTGTCAGATTCTACCCTCATGGGGAGGTGGATATATACCTATCACCACTGTAATTATCAGGCATTAAAAAGACTTTGCATCTTGGTAATTGGAAAATATACAAATAACTCCTATGTTCTGCCCTACATATACCTCTTGGCTCCTGCAACATTTATAATAATACAAAATTATTGATTTCAGATTGTGAAATCCTTCAAGGTCAAGTGGGATGTTTTTGAACTTAGATCTGAATCAGTTAAAAATTAACATTATTAGAAAAAGAAATTAGATTTCTTTCAAGGAAAACTGTACTGGTCATTTGATAACAGTATTTAATAATGCAAAATTGAAATAGTATTATAAAAAATGCATTGAAAATTTGACAGAAAAAATACCTCTGCAACAATGGTATTCTTATTTAAAAATGAATCTCTATATTTGTGTAGGGTTTCGACATTCATTAAGTCTTAGGGTTAAGGCAGTTGGATGCCAACTTTGACTTCCATCTGGCAGTGCCTCTAGCTATGCTGATGCCAAACATAACGTTCCGCTGGTGATTCTGTCAACTGGGCATCCCAGGCTCTCTCTACGCTTCACCCAGGCTTGTGCCCTGGAGAGGTCACATCAGTGTTGTTCTACTGTCTACCAAAGACAGAAGAACTGTTTTAAAAACAAGTATTGCCATTTTAAAAAATCTTTGTAAATTTTCTTTTCTTTTACCCATACTAAACATTCTTAGCAAATAATTTTCTTATGCATTTAATCCCTTTTTCACAAATTGATAGTTTCCTTATTTTGTAAAGTCTGAACTTTATATATGAAAATGGGTTTTATTTTCTAACTTTTCAATTTATTTTATCAATAGATGGGAGATCAAAATCATACTCGCTACAAGATGGAAAAAGATTTACACCGTGTGAAGGATGTAATGGATAATTTAAGTAAAGAAGGTGCTCGCTTATCCCAGGCCTTGAACACATTAAAGCTTCCTCCAGGTAATGCTCATCAAAAAGTCCATATTCTGTTAAACAGGACTAAAGCTCTATTTAACAATCTACAAAATTCATAAGGATCTTTTTATTTGTAATAAAAATAAAATAATTACAATTTCTTAAAACATTGACATAAAAAAGAATCCTGATCATGTAATTGTAATTGATTTGTAATAAAGTATAAAATAATTAAAATTTCTTTATAAAAAATTGTGAAAAACAGTGTTTTAATGTACATTTTTAAGGTTCAATTGATAAATATAAAAAAACTTTAAAAAAGATTGTTTTATACTTTATATATGAGGAAATTTTCGATATACAAAATTTTCTATCAAGATGTCATAAATTATACTTAGTGTGTGTGTGTGAGTGCATGTATAAATTTTCTCTCCATTTTATTTTTAAGAAACGAGCGATGAAATAGCAGCAAACAAAAAGCAGAAGGCATCAACATACATGGAGACTGATCTTGATTCTAAGGAATCATATGACTTGGCTTATGAAAACCCACCCATGTTTTCGCCTCAAGGCTCTTCTAACATTGGTCACCATGAAGGGCAGGTTGGTTTTGTTAAATATGTCCGTCCATCTTCACCTGGTCACTTACAAGTTGACAACAACAATGCTGCATCTGGTTCCTCTCCGGTGCTTTTAGAATCTCATATGGAGCAGCCATTGCATTCTCAGTTGCCAGCACATTTCCAGGTAATCGGATTCTCTTTTCTAGTTTCCAAGATACAAGGTCTTTCCGGAAAGTATCCAGCCATTTTGAATATCTCGAGATCCAGTTGTACAGCCTTGATGTAACTTGGAAACTAGAGCGGACCTTACTATGCATGCTCGAACACTCTCCCATGGGGCTACTCAGTTGGCAGTGAGATACCATTAAGTGAGCTTGTGTACACTGACCACTGCATTCACAATGACTGATAGACATTTTCCATGTCTCGTGCAGCCTCTTTTGGCAAAACATTGCCTCTAGGTCTGTCAGCCCCCTTATAGTTCAGATTAGGCACCCTGCGACTTCTGGCTTTTCCAAAAAGATTTCAGACCATGGGTAAGATTGAGAAAAATGCGATGAGGTGGCTGATGGCGATCATGTTTTAAAAAGTGAAAGGGACACTGGGATAAGTATGTGAGATCCCAAGTGGAGTACTTTGAAGGGATCTAAGACGCCATTGCCCTCGGTAGGCTATTTTTTCATTAATATTGAATGGCTGGATACTTCCTAGACCGATCCTTTTGAACCCAGCAAGTCAGTATTATGGTTTTCATTTTGTTAACATTTCAGTTTTGATGCTTGTGTGTATGTATTGCTGATAAACTGAATCATTTTTCTGTGGTTTAAATACATAGAAATTTAATCATAAGTTTGCTTCCCAATAGGGACATATGATAACCCTATTCTGTCACTAATGCTTGTATGAATTCCTGACCACTGACAATCCCTTTTTTCCTGATTGTCAATGCACAGCATATAGATTGAATGCCAAAACTTGCTAAAAAAAATTTGCTTAATCAACAAATTAGTTTTTCTTACCACCAAAAATATTTAATTTGTTAGTGCAGAAAATGACTAAAGCTCAGTAGTGGTAAAATTAGAGAGCAGTGACTAATAAACACTGAAACGTCACCTACTGGGTCCAAATGCATTTTTTTGTTGTTTTCTTTTGTTTTCTTTTCCATAGCAGTTGACTCTCACTCAGGGATAAAACCTTTGTTGATAAAAGTACCTCCTTCCCACCTTTTGAAACTATGGACTCTTCAACTGAAACAAATTTGCTATTTTTCCTGAGAAATTTAAATATATCCGTGAATTTATTTCACACGTATTAACTAGTTATATGTATAATTAGATTGAACAAACATTATTATATCACGCGTTACATAAACGGCTAGTTAGTATACATTAGAGTACGGAAAATTCTGAAAACTGAAAATCTCTGAAATCCAAAGTTTTTTAGGCATAAACACTTGATCTGACATGCCCCATGCTTAACTTACTGTTCAGACAGTTGTCTCAGTACTCCTAAAACCTCAAACTATTTTTATTATATTGTACTGTACCAGGTGTACCTTTCTGGCTCGCTGATATTTTTTATTGTTTTGTGACTTTAAGGACTGTGAAAAAAAAACTGAAGGCTTTACATAGAAATAAAAAGTAAGCTAGTAATTTAATTGTCTTGTATAGTGCCTTGGTCCGCAGGAGGAAAATCATGAACTTGAGGAGAAAGGAAGACTCAAAACTTCTCAGTAAATATCTAGAGTGGGAGAGAGATAATGAGAACCGACAGTCTGTCCCTAACAGGGACACCGGTCTCGTGCTTTCCGGCCCAGCCTAGGTGGTCTGCCTCTGCTTGTCTCGGCTCTGTCCGTCTCTCAGCTGGCAGCCTGTGTCTTCTTTTACAAGTGTGAAAATCAAAAGCTTCTAAAATAAAATAGTAGTGGTAGTGGAGACACACTCATCTATATATAATACTTAGTTCATAATTATGGTGTATGTATTGCTTTCACTTAAATCATATTGATTCTGCTCTCAGAGGTTACCTTCCTACCCATAGATCTGTTCATGATTCTATTAGTATTGAAGGGTCCACCTCTATCGGTTCAATTCAATAAAAATAAAGCCCAAGACCAAACCTTTTGATAAGTTGCAAGTAACAACTTCAATTATTAATAATAAATATAAAAATTATTTTTTATTTTTTTATTTCCTTTTCAGGCAGGTGGTCAAGAGGTTGGTGTGGCTGTTCCAGTCACTTCTACTTTGGTTGGTGATGTTAGTTATGAAGAGGATAACATGTGGGACATAAGTGATGCTGATGACAACACCAAAAGGTTTTATGGTGAGTAGTTATAACTATTTGATCATCTAAAAACTTACAATTACAGGTTGAGTACCCCATATCTGAAATGCATGGGACCAGAAGTGTTTCGGATTTTGGAATATTTGCATATACATAATGAGATATTACACTTACACCTCTGTCCAGTTTCTCCAATAGCTTGACTTTCTGTGCTATAGATAAACATAAATGCATTCTCTTTTTCTTATCAATTACTCATGGGGGTATATGAGAGAATAAGCAAAAAATACAGTGCATGTAAGTTTGGCATTGATAATAATTTGTTTTGATTGAGACTTGTTTCCTCTTTCATCATTTGTAATGTAAATATAGTTTTACATTTCTAAAGAGTTAAACAAAGATAACCAAGCTTTTACTGTTGTCAGAATGAGTTAAATGCCTTGGAAATTGGCCTCGTCACATCTTTGAATCATACTACAGTGAGGACAGGTGTGGAATTTTCGATTTTGTGGCATGTTGGATTTTAAAACACACCTTCTGCTCTTGTTCTGCGGTTTGCTTCAGCAAGGGAGGTTGCCTGGTAGACCCTGTATCACCATGTGTTCCAGTTGGCAACCTCTGTTGCCCACTGATGATAGTTGAAACCACAGAAGATGAGGGTCCTTTTTAAGGAGTTTTTTGTATCTCTTATATGGGAGCCCCACTTCTCTACCGGCCAGACTAGTTCATTAAAGAGTATGTGAAAGTCATAATGATGTAAAGGACTTTATATAATTTTGATAATACTCTATATCATCAAATTTCTAGAAAATCCTTTCAATTACATAACACTAAATGAAATTATATTGAACATTATAAAAATGGAGCAAATGGTTTTCACAGGCCTTTCCACTATAGTGATATGGGTGGTGTAAGTATATTAAAAATGATTTTAAAAGAAATTTATTTTATTATTTTAAAATTATTTTACATGATTTTTGCCTACTTTAGAGGATATTTTAACACAAGTAATTTAAATGATTGCTGAAAATGAAGTGTTATATCCATTTTATAAATTCTATTGTTAATAATAAAAATGTTATTTTATATAATAATCTCCTGTTAAAAATTATACATTCTTTTTTTTTCTTTTTTTTTCTATTTATAAACCAATAATACTGAACGTATGAACTATAGCTTATTTTATGTGGTATTTGATTCAGGTTTATTGCCTAAAGAACGTCCACGTGCGCAGACAGTGAGAGATGTTAAAAGACAAGCAGGGCAACGGAGAGAACGTGGTGCAAATGAAAAGTTTCGGGGACGAATAAGTGACGAAAATGACAAAGAACCTGAACAAGGTAACCTATTTTCATTATTATTTAAAATTATTGTAGAAGGGTTGAATTTTATTTTCTTCCCCAGCTAATCAGTTGCTTATTTTCTGCATTAGAAAATAAAAATATATTGTCTTATTATCAGTTTCAGCCTAAAGCAAGCATATTGTAGAAGAGGATTCTGTATAGATATAAAAATGAAGATAATCTTGCGTTTTTCAATTTAGGGAAAGATGCCAGCCAAGTTTTTGCTTTCAACTAATAAAAACTGAAGGTAATTGATGAGAATGCTATGAAATTAGATTTCAGAATGAAGTTGAATATTATTGTGCCTCTTTATTTTCTGCTAAAAAAAATTAATCTAAATTCAAGTATCGAGCTTTTGCTCCATTGAAGACAAAGCTGTTCAAAATAAGTTAAACACTGTGTGCAAATGCCTTATAAATTAGGTCTAAATATGAAAATCGATTTTAGACACCCAGGTAATAATGTGCATTTAAAATAGAATGATATAAGAATGTTTATTTTATTTATCAAGAAAAGTATATGATTTAGAGTTGTGTGAGGAATTTTGAATCAAGATTGTTTAAGTATGTTGTAAAGGAGAACAAGATTCAAAGTGAAAAGGTATTAAACTAACTCTATCTGGTTTCTCCATTGGACCCTTAAATAATACTGAACGTATGAACTATAAACTAAAATTTCTCATAATATCAGTAAAGGTTCCTCTCTGATAGTTTTTATGTACAATGGTTTAAAATAGCAATACTGTATATGCTGGTATATAAGACGGGCATTTGATTTTTAAAAAAAAACTATGCAACTATTACACTGCATTCAATGCACTGGTATTATGACTAGATGGCCATCTAGCAAAGCTCGATATCGACAGTTATAAGGCTTACATGAGTTGCAGTCCTCCAAATACCCTTGTAAACCATTCGTCCTATACTCCGGCATATACAGTAACTTTTCTTGGGCTATGTAATAACCTGTTTTGTTGTTAACTATTTTCTTTTCTTCAGAACCCTGTACACATTGTAGATCAGCAATGTCAAGGCTGTATTAGGAATTTTCTTTTTCCAACAATTCTGTTACATGGTTGATGCAGATGCTTATGTTACTTGTAATGTTCAGTATTTGTTATCTTTTGGGTGGTGGTTGTACTGCAGTTTTAAAAAATGGAAACTTGACAAAATTTCTGTTTCCAATTTTTAAAATTGAAGGCCTGTATCTTGGATTTGTTGGTTTTATATTTTTGCATGTAAATATAAACTATTTCTTATAATTTCTTTGCAGTTCATGACTTAGTAAGTTTACTTGCCATTTTTTTTTTTTTTTTTTTTTTTTTTTAAACTGGCTTTTTTAAAAAGCTTTTTTTCTGCCTGAAGTCCATTTATGCCTGCATTCTACTGTATGCATTATAATAGTTGTTTATTACTTTGTGGCAAGCAAGCTTATGGGAGAAAATATAGTTGTTGTTGTAAAAAAGATTTTTTAAAAAAATTAAATATAAAATATAATACAAAATAAGCTTTAGATTCTCATACAGAACTTTTATATCTTTAGAGCAATTGTTTATGGCTTTTATAGTGCTTTGCCTCTGTTGTGTGTCATTATTCCTTTGGAGTATACATTTACTACAGAATACCTTTTTTTTCAGATGACAGATGATACATTTTGTCTAAATGTAACTTAGAACCATGCAAGGGACAAGTTTCATACATCTACTACATAAATTTAGTTATTTAGTTCTAGCTGTGGGGACAAAGTGCTGTTTTCTTTTTAGCCAGTTGTTCTGTTCTCTACTGCCCCAAGAAATGCCACAGAACTTACAAAATACTTGTGAAATCATTATAAACGGATTCAGAACAAATATATTTAGATCTATATTTTAAAATTGGACTCTGTTTTCAATCTTTCTGTAATGTTATAATTAGTATTTGGTTTTCTGCTTGGCAAAAACTTAGCTTAAAACAATTTAATTATTGGCAAAATCTGAATCACAAGATATTATTTTGCAAATCTGTGCATTAATATTATACTTAGAGAAATCCATCTTCTTAGGCAGTTTAAATCTTGTCCAAACAACGCAAAACTTGTTGAAATTTTCTCTGAATAACCAATGGTGCAGATGAGGAGGAGCATGTATTATCTTCATTATATTTGTCACTGTTTAGTGCTATGTGTCTGTTTTTCAGGTGACCTCTGGAGAACACAACCTCCAAACACATCCACCGCAGATTACTTGGGAAGGACAAATAGTCCTCCAGAACTGACCCCACATTCTTCCATCTCACAGTCTTTAGACTACACTGACTATAACAATCCACCCTTGCCTTCACAACCACCTCTTCCCAACAGCATGCTTCCATACAGCAGTCAAAACCACCTTACTGAGAATAATTCATCAACATCCATCTCACCACCACCACCACTCCCAACATCACCACCACCACTACCACCTCTTCCTCAGCTTCAACAACCTTCCACCATACAAGTACCGACTTCTAGCACAGTGTCAGATCCAGATTTTATGCGAAGACGTTCATCCTTGCATTCCTTGCCGAAACGTCTTCTTGGTCCCAAGCCGTTCACTCCATATAATAATACAGTGTCTCTGTTGCACAAATATGAAGACAAAGCCTTACCTGTGGAAACAGTGCTGCCCATGAAAAACACAGAAACCATGAATAGTTACAGCAATCCTGAGATTAGTGAGCCAAGAGTCAGCAGCTCTGTTCAGACTAACAATTTATTTACAGCCAAACCTTGGGCCACAGGTATGAAATAAGTCCTGTCCAGATTTAGATTGTAGTGTATGCATCATAGCAAATGCTCAGATGCTGTTTGCTTCTTAATAAAAAGTAGCAGGCACTTACACTTTCACCTCTTTGCATTTTAGAAATTTTGATTTGATTGGGTACTAAAATGAATTGAAATATTAAATATTTGGTAGACAGTTAAAATATATATTCAATGTTGAATGCATTTTGCATTGTGTTATATTAAGAATAGATGGAACATTTTAAATTAAATTTATCATTTGTTTCTCATTATGTGGGGACTGAAATATACTTTTTTTTTTCTTTAAAAGAAAACTTTTTATATGAATCAGGATAGTTTTAGATAATATCAAAGTATTTTTATATGATAGAAAATTCCTAATTTCCGTCTGAATTTTTAGATGAGGGATCATCAATATGTATAGATTTTTTTTCGGACTGTTGTTCTCATCAGGGTTCATCTTTTGAACACAATGTTTCGACTGTTATACCCACGGCCTCTTGTCCCAATACACCAAACCCTCCCCATTTACGACACCCACCTGAAGAAGACTGTAGGATACAACAGCTAAAACGTTGTGTTCAAAAGATGAACCAAGATGAGGACAACAGCCCGAAGAAATCTATACATATAGAGAATTGCTACATTTCACTATTTTTTTCTGGTATGGAAATTATGTGAAAGTGTTTTGCATCATATACACGATTTTCTGTTTTAAACCTATAATAATTAAAATAATCTTAAGCCAATACTTTTAACTATATCTGAATTCAGCCTATTCAACATCTACTTCTCACAATGCCTTTTAACCTGTTTTGCCGTGTCAAATTTATAATTGGCATGTTTCTCTATTCATTGTTAAGTAAAAGATTTGACAAGCAAATTTAAGAATGTTAGTTTATAAAAGGAATCCATTAATAATTATTACATCTTTTCTTTAAACGAATAATTCTTATAGTTGTTATCAACATATTAGTTGTAATTATCTATTACTTATATTTAGTATGGTCATCACTGATTGTTGTAATCTTTGTATTCATGTTATCTTTGGTAAATATGATCATGGACCTATGACAGCCTCTAAAAGAATATTTTCATTTAACCTTTAACACTACTAATTTCTATTGCTTTCCAAAATTAGTTGTTTTATTTTTCTTTGGTGCGATTTGAACCCACAATTTCTATTAGTCACTATCTGAACCACAAGCTATTTATTAATTTGAAGATTCAAAACATTTCTTAGGCTTCAATTATTCAGAAGTATGACAATCTCTCTTAACATTTTTTATTCCTTTTTGTTAAAATTCATAATCTCAAATTCTTGGCTTGATTTCAAAACCATTAAGTAATTTTTAAAAAGAAATGCTGTGTAATGATGGCAACAACTATACTTGAATCAAAGACTTTGAAATAGAGCCTTTTGGGTTTCATCCAGATTATTTTCTCTTGTTAAAACATTCTTTATTGTATATATTTATACAAAGTGGAAGTTTGGTTCTTTTTGCTGAAAAATCTCTGGCTTAAAATTATCTTTTGCATTACAGTGTATAGAGTAATTTAAGATGTGCATTCTATGTGAGTAGGTAGCAAGGATTTTAAGTGTTCAAATGATATAGTTAATATTTTTAACTGTACAATACTGATATTAGATGTCTTTTGGAGAGAAAACCCATATTTGACTTATTCAAATAATACATGTGCAAATATACAAAAGTGAATTAAAATAAATTTGATGAATTGTGAAATAATCAAGACTTTTTAACATAGTAATCTATTAATCTTTACCAAATGTTGTTAAAAAAAAATGAAATAATTAAGAGATCTCAACAAAATTAGGAAAAAGAAAATTTTGTTACATTTAATTTTTGGCTTCATCTTGCACACATTATTTTAAATGTTTTTCAAATCACCTGTTTGTTTGTCTATATTTCCCGTTTGCAAACTGCATTTAGGATACTGCTTGTCACTAGTAGCATTATTGGCCTAGGCTGTCTGCATTCAACATTAACTGTGCTTGGCTTTAAGCTTATTTATAATCAATTAGGTCTTCAGTTTCCTTCACATTTTTATTGGTTGATGATAGTACTGGCTGCTCAACATAACCTGAATTTACTCATCCTTGCCTATTCATTTAACTAATAACTTATATTCTGTTGTTGCTAGTCAACTAAATGTCAACATAAATATTCATATTCTTTGCTCCTTAATTATGACTATAAAGACGAGTTAATTCCTGAATGCAAGGAATATGAAAGACTTGTGTTGTCTGAAATTCTAAGATGGAAGTATTGTTATTATTTTATGAACCAGACCCTTCCTCTTTTTTTTTGTTTTGAACATATTAAGTAGTTTCACTTATTGTATGCACACACACACACACACACACACACACACACTCCTGTGGAATAAGGTTTTCAAATATACTTTCCCGAAGGATAATTTTTTAAAGGCCAGAAATGGCTTTTAATCTCTAAAAATCTTTAAGAATGAATGAGATTCCTAGTGAGTTCTAACACTTATAAATTTTTTTTTTTTTTAAATCAATGTTTTCTATTCTGGATGATGTCTGTGACATTGCTGTTGACATCATAACAAAATGTATTGTCATTACACAATCATACTGCATAATAATGTGTAATCATAAGTCTCATTGCAAATTAAGATTTGAATATAATATACTATTTTTGGGGGCCTGTTTAGAAAATACAGATTTTAAATAATAAAAGAGGAATAAAAGTAATCCTGAACAGTGTTTTATTAGTAATTTGCTCAGCATTATGAATAAAATGTAATATTCAAATATGTATATTACATTTGAGTGTAAGTTTTTAAATAAAAAAACATTAAAAACAGTACAGTGTAGTAGTGCAGTAACAGAAGTCACCACAATGATGTCAGTGATGACCTCATTGCTGTTGACATCATAATAACAAAATGTATTGAGTGATTGCACATTCATACTGCATAATCAGCACTTTTGTGTGAGTGTGCAATCATAATTATTGCATTGTCAGCACTTTTTTTCAGTTTTTACTGACAATGGTGTTGGTGGAGGTATGTGCTCTCTGAGTGCTTTGTAGTTCTTTATAATTTAACCTCTCAATTTTTATTTTTTAAATTTTAATCCCCCTTTATTATTATATTTTGACGAGTCTTTCTTTCACTTTATTTCTGTTGCTCTTTATTGCAACTCTCTGGTCGTTATTCAATGACCAAACCACGTAGATTGTAAAGAAATAGCCTCCTTTGAGATTTGGACTTGCATTCCTTATCCCTGTCTCAATGTGATAGTGCTGTTATCAGTTTGGCCACTAAAGCTTCACCAGTAAGTGTTTCTCAAATAAGTCATTGTTTCCTAATTTCTGATATGATTTGTAGTTTCCTGGCTTAATTTCTTTACACTACTTTCTTTAAAAAAACAAAACAAGTAGTTTTTGTTTGCTTGTATTCCCATTTTACAATTGCTGTTGACATCATAATAACAAAATGTATTGTGTGATTACACAATCATACTGTAAGACTAAACTATTAAGGTGCTAAATGCCTGATTTAAAATGTCCCAGTAGACTTCTAAAAGTGACCTACAGGACATGTATATCCTAGTAGTCCTAGAAACCTTTATTTATTTATAAGTAAATATTTATTTATTTATTTTGAGTAGAGTTACTATCATTCCAAGAGTTATTCAGAAAATTGAACCCATTCATTGTGTTATTTATTAAGTTTAATTTTTTTTTTTTTTAAATGATGGATTGATCATGATATTAACAAATATATTGAACTATCACACTTCAACTATACTGCAGTTTTTGCAAAATCAAATTCTGATAACATTAATGCTGCTCAGATACAGATATGTTATTTTATTCTTAAATGTTTCTGGTGCAGTAGAATTACATTCTTGGCGGAATCTATGAAGATCTGGTTGAATTTTGCATTTCTTTTTGTTTCTCTGCTCGCTATTCCTCTCCTGCATTTTTGCTGCTGCTAACATTCCAACTAATTCCTGCAAATACAACCATAAAAGCCATTTCCTATTTTTGCATGCTTTCTTTATGCTTTTTCTATGATTTTTTTTTTTTTTTTTTTTTTTTTTTTTTTTTTTTTTTTTTACTGGTTTTTCTTCACAACAGCCTTTATTCTGAAAACTCATTATGCTTAATCTGCAGCTACAGAATAAATCACTGTGTGACCAGCAACACCAGCACCAGCACATCCTCTCTCTACTAAGCAAAGCCTGTCCATTGAAATTCCCATTGACCACTGTTCTTTTTTGCAGGCCTTTCTGTTCCCAAGTTGAAGAGATCGCCGCGACGAAATCGCTATTTGACCATATCAAGCAGTGAACCTATTAAATTGGAGCATGCTCTTCAGAGACAGTCTTCAATCAATTCTCCTGCTGGCGATCTAATACCTGGTGCCACTTTAGTAAGTCAGCTTCCACACCTTGGTGATGATGCCCTGACCTTTTTCCTGATCCTCTTGTAACAGAATCCATACATGCCTCACATTTGTAGATTTTGTATCTTTAATTCTTCCAAAGATATTATTCTTTCATTCTATTTCAAACGTTCAACATTTTGTTAATTGGCTTCCATTCTTTCATATAAAACTTTTTCATCTTTGGCTATAAATTGGATAGATATTTGATTTAACGTATGGGTGGCCTAATGATTAGCAGCACGGGGTAAGGAATCCACAAGTCGAGTTCAAATTCTTGCGGAGACAGTTTGCGCTCACTTTGTACTAATGCCCTTGGGGGAAAAACATGAATCCATCTCTTCTCCCTCCAGCTATAGCTGGGCAGACTAGCCATGGTTTAGGAGATGGATAAACTTGGATACCAAACCAGGGATTGGGGCTCCCTTAAGGTCGCAACACGTTATGGAGTTCAAAGAGCATGGTGTGGCATGCAGTATGCCCTAGTTATCCACTGCATTCCAGTCTGTCTCTAGCTGTCCCGATTATGTCTTGCTGCTGGAATTTAAGTAAAGTGCAAGTTATGACTTTGGACGTTGCAGTGCATTGCTGCTGCTGCTGCTGCACCACTCGGAACTGAAGCCATGGTCATCTTCGATCACGAAGGATGAACATGATAATGATGATGATGCTTGGAACACTGTTTTACAG
>VCCN01004469.1:2618765-2629052 GCA_006491835.1 Architeuthis dux | reverse complement strand
TTTTTTTAGATGCATCCACGCATTTCTATAAGACACTTTTTGGTGGTCGTTTAAATCTTTCAAATCGGAAATCACAGATCTGGACGTAAGGATGGTAGACACATAGTTGAACTTATGATTCTTTTTCTTGTTTTATTACAATACACTAATTTTAATTTCTTCCTTTCTCACATTGATACTATTGGTACCTTTATTATCTTAGTTATGTACCTACATTTTTTATTGTAAACTTATTGATTCTCTATTTTAAAATTTTTTTTTTCATACTTTCTGACATTAATCTCTGTAATTTATCATTTTTCAAGTATTTTTTTAGGAAATGACTTCACTTTATAACTTCTCTCGTGTGTATCTGAAAATTTGAAGTAATTGAATGATTGTGTGTATTTTTTTGACAAAATTAAATCTTTCTTAATTCTTTTAATATCATTTTCTATTTTCTACAGGTTATTTTTGTTCAATCTTTGAAGTTTTTCTACTGTTTTGTTTGGTTTTTGTTTTTGTTTTTAAATTTCAATTATGAAAGATTAGAAAGTGTTTACATTCATTTTTTTAAAAATTAGTATAAATGCAACACAAGACCCTTATGAAAATCATTTTGTAAAGTTTGAGGTATATTACTTTCCTTTTTTTAAAAATTGTAAATATGTTGAATTCACCCTCATCTTGTTATTCAATATTCCATTCTGTATTTTCACTTCTGGACACTCTTTTTCTCTCTCAGGCTCATATAATTCTTACTTGACTGAAAACTATACTGACAAAACCTGATTCTAATTTTTAAACAGGAGTTTGCTGACACAGCTAAAACTTTTAAGTGTATCAATGTGTAAAGCTGTGGAAAAAAACTAAAAAACAATGTGATCTCATTTTTAGCAGTAGACTTACAAGATGAATGACTCCTTATAACATTGGCTACATCTTATAGATTTGGGGAGCATGATTTTAAAATTACTCTTGATCAAAGATCAACCTTTTAAATCAAAATTAACAACTGTGTTAACTGTTGATGTATCACTTACCTCTAGGGTGCCTCATTGTGGTGTAATGGTTAGCAAGCTGGTTTTGCAGATCATCAGTAGTGAGTTCCATCCTCAGTGGTTGCCCAAGGCTTGTAGCCTTTTGCCAAAACTAAGCTAAGCCTAATAAATGACAATTATCACTTGTCTCTGTTGATTGTAATGTTGGCCACTATTGGTTTTTGTTTCTCCTTGTGTCTAAGTAAATCATTATTTACAATTATTCCCCAAAACCTATGATATGGTCATGGCATGCATAAGACTACATCCATCTAGTTCAACATTTTTAAATATTAACATTCACCAACTATGATTCATAAGGTCCTTTTAATATACAGGGTTAGCTTAAAATCCTTCCACCACGTTTACTAGACATTACCTCTCTTGACATTTTTTATGGGGGTATACAAAGGACAAAGTGTTCAGTTCACCAGTTCCCGATATTGAAACTTTGGAGGCAAGGATAATGGTGACTGAAAAGATGTTGAAGAATGCACAGCGTGAAATTGAGTATCATCTCCTAGCAACAAATGGTGCACATGTTGAAGTTCACGATTAACAGAAAAAAATCTTTTTGTCTTACGGCATAATTTGCAATAAACCATATGTTTGTACCTATCCTAGGTTTTGTCTAATATATGTTTGAAATCTGGGAAAGATTTTATACTCACCCTGTATTATTAAAAGTTCCTTTGTGTTTTCCCTGATTACAGCCAATATTACCAAACTTTCATTTCATTTTCTTTGTTAATGCAATCTATTGATAATTGAATTTCATTTATATTTGAAGGACAAAATCCTTCTACAGTGAAAACTGGCAAAGCCAGCCTTATCACAAAAGGCGAGACATTCAGCAGTGCTGATCATAATGCAGCTAATTCTAAAACTACCAAATCTTCTGCTACCTCTCAAGAGGCCACTACTACTGCTTCTATTACTAAATTAGACCCTTCCAATAAACCACCTTCACCAAAGATAAACTCTAAACTAACATTGAGCGTTTTCCAACTATTGCTAGCTGATCTTGTGTCTGAATCCTCATGTCTTATGGAGTTCCTAGCAAAAAGTACTTGTTGTACCAGTCTCAAGGATAGAGGTGCTGATGTGCCCAAAATTTCTCCTCCACCATCCGATTCAAAATTTCTTTCAAAAAAATTTCCCAATTTTTCGGCTTACCAATCCAAAATAAAAGCAGCTTCTTTGAGAATCTTGAAGAACCCTCCTTGTTTCGAAACAGAAGTAACTTATAGCAAATTCAAGAAGCACCCTTTGTTTCACTTGACAAAGCCTTCAGTTGAAAATGAAGGAATGAAAGAATCGGTATGGAAGTACCTGGAATCATTGTTGAAAGATGAAACTGAATCGGCTGTCAAAGAGGAAACTCCAAACCCTGTGGAAATCATTCCTTCATTAGATGCTTTAAATTTGGAACCTGGATCTTCTGTTTACAAAAAATTGAAACACCCCATCATCATATTTAACTCGACTCCAAATCTAAAAGAGGAAAATTCCAATCTGACGAACTGTGCCACTGTTGAATCTCAAGAATCTGCACTCACTGAATTTCATCCACATTCTTCATCCAAAGAACCTCAGGATTCTTCATCTTTGGATCCTTTCACTCAAAGATCACATTCCATCCAGAAAATCACAACCCCAACTGTGCCTTTGAATTGGTTGTTTGAGGAAAACCCCCAAGATCTGGAAGATTTGGAAGTGTTTTATCGACTTGCTGAGGAGATCTTTAAACTTAATCCCACCAATGTATGAATACTTATGTTGATGTGGAAAAATATGGAAAATGCTCAATTTGGCCAAATTAGCCACCTGACATTTTTTTAATTCGGTAAGATGGAGAGAAATATGCAGGTAACACAATGCAACAATACCACCCCACCTTTCCTTCCTTTCCTTGACATACAATATTGTCATTGTCTTTTTAAAAAGCATGTAAATTTTCCAAGATGTTAGTCTTTCCTCTTAACTTATTCATGCCAGCATGTTCCTTGTGTGTTGTTGTAGCCTTTCCTGCAAATTCACCTCTAATCTTGCATGGTTGAGATAATGCTGCTAGAAATGCCAGTACAAAATCTATTTGTCTTTTTTCTTTGTCTCCAACTACAGACTTGATATCATTTTAAGTTCATTATTTATTATTAAAATATTTTAAATTCATTATCTTAATTATCAAAATGATCAGTAATATCGTTTTACTTTCAACTTGATTACAAAATGCCCCTTCTAATTTCACATATGAATGTTCGCAATTAGTCTACGTTGAACAAGTGTAAAGATATGAAATCAAAACATTTTCCAAAGGTGTGAGATATGTGGACTGATATGCTCACTTTTGTTTTTAATACAATGTTTCAGCCAGTTTTGTCTCCAGCCTTCATTAGGTGACTGTTGCATCTTGTTACAATCGGGAAACCTACAAGGAGAATCTTTTATTTCATTTGCAGGAGTATTGTTTTGATTCCTTCTTCCTAGAAATTAAAGTTATTTCACTCTGTTAAAAGAAATATTTCTATTTTTCTTTATTTTTTTTTGTAAATGTTCTATTTAATTCATCCAAACTTCACTTCCAATAGAAAGCAACAAATTTGAGATGAGAGACCAATGTTATTTTTTAAAAATTTATTAGATGAAGCATAGTCAAATATTAATTCTTCGACTAGTGTTTCTTTCATCTTAATTTCAGTTGTTTTTTATTGCAACTCTCAAACCATTGTAAGCAACATGGATTGGGAATAAAGAATAAGCCTCCAGTGAGACTTGAACTTGCATCCTCTTCCTCAGGAAGGCTGTCTTATCATGATAGCTGCCTTACTGATTAAACCACAGAAGAAAATACTATAACAGAAAATACCTTGAATAGTGCGGATTTTGATGTAGTATGGTTATGGTATTGATGTACAAATTAATGTAACTGAGTATAAGCTGGAAAAAAAAACACATCAAATTGTAATAAGAACTTGAGCAGTGCGGAAAATCTTTGAATAAATTAACTGCTCTAATCAAGGTATACCTGTAATACTACTAGTGTATATAAATAAAGATGGCAATGTATCAGGCTGTCAGGGAAGTTAAGGAATACCTATATGGTTAGATTTGAATGACTGTGACTTAATTGGTAAGACAGCTGTTGCATTAAGACAGGCTCCTGAGGAAAAGGGATGCGAGTTTGTCTTACCGGAGGCTTATTCTTTATTTCTGATCCAAGTTGCTTATTAACAGCATTAAATTGGTCTAAGAGTTGTGTTAAAAAGCAACAAAATCAAGATGAATGAAAGGCAAAAATTATTAATAACAATAATGATAATGTTTATGAACTTTGTTGTGAAGAACTTCTGTAATATTGAATTTGTGAAAATACTGTTGTTTGTGCCATACTTGCAAAACTAAACACTGAGGAAGGATTTTTTTGTAGTAACTCAACCTTTTTCAACCTTTTTGCATGATTGTAGTCTTTACTGTAGAAAAGCATCAATTGTAACTTGAAAACATTTAGACAAACATTTCTTCTTTCCAGCATTTTTATTTTGCTAATTATTTATAGTATTTTGAAAAAATTTCTTTGTTCAACTTTTTACATTTTTCTCAAGATCAATAGAGGAATATATTTTAAAATTCCTCTTGTTGCCTGTGATAAATTTTCTTGATGCTCCATAATAAACCCTTTCTATTCAAAATAGCATGATCTGCAACTGAATTTACCTTTAAGTCTTTGATTTGCATGTACCATTTAACAGATAATGCTTTATGAATTGGCATGAATTTCTTTAAAAAACAAAAACACATTCTTGTTTACCTTCAAACTAAGCTAATTTGTTTTCTGTTCATAGTTTATTTTATAACAACTTAAATTTTCCTTCTTATTAATATTACTAATGTATTGAATATGTATTCTCATGCATTAAGATAGTTTCCAGTAAGATCTAAATATGTAAACTGATCATCACAATCACCAAATTGGTATTTTGTGATGAATTCTTTCTTTCAAAGTGCACATTAGTACTAAAAATGGTTTGTCATCTTACCAACAATTATTAGGATTTCTCTTGCTCTTTTAAAAGTACACATAAAGATTTAAAGTTTTGAGAGGGAAAAATTTTTAAAATTGCTTTTAAATTATCTTTTAAATAATTGTAATCATATTATAATGATGACTTTGCACATTAACACTCAGGAAGCTAATGATAGTTCCAAATATCAGATAATGTTTAAAATATTGGAATAACACTATGGACATCAGCATTATTTATGTCCGGGAAAGAGACCTGGAAATATGCAATAGATACAAAAGTCTCTTTAATCCCAAAGAACTGATGTTTCACTTAATTGCTTTTATCTTGTATTTTATCCAAATTATATACAGGGTGGGTGAAAAGAAACTCCCTATTGGTAATAACTTTATTATCTATTGGTTGATTGTAGTCAAACTAGCTTTACGTTGGATCATACAATCGTAGAATTTGCCTGCTGTGTTAAAATTCAATGTTGTCCTCCAATTTCTGTAAGCGTTTCGATATGGCCTCAATAGACCTTTGCAGGAAGTCTGGTATGTTGGCCATAACATGTCGAATGCGCTCCTCCAGTTGATCCAGAATTTGTGGTTTGGTGTGGTACACCCCCTCCTTCGCCCACCCCCACAGGAAGAAGTCACGAAAATAGTGCAATATTTACAAAAGTTACATATGATATCTAATAGGGAGTTAATTCTCATGGACCCTGTAAAAAGAGGCAATATTTGGTAGATTATTGAACCTACACATATTCTTATCTTTTGTATAAGAATTTTTATTGTAAGAAATATTTATCCCATTATTCGTTAAAAAAAAAATAATTGGAAAATCTTTCAATCTACAAATTATATTTTTCATGTTTAGAAACGGAGATATTTGTCTTTGAAAAAGTTGTTTCCAGTGTAAACAATGGGATGTACATAATAATTAGCATATAGAAAAAATAAAATAAAATTTAATAATTCATGTCGTCTATATTTCAATGTTTTTAATTTAATTTTAGATATTTGCTTATTTTTTTGATGATGTAGTATTGTAAATTTAATTTTTTACTCTTTACCTTTATCTTAATTTTTTTAGTTGCTTTTTAAAAAAAATCAGAAATTAAGATGAAGGTAGATTATTTATTTAGTGTTATGATGTGTGCTTTTTATTATTACACTAAAAAACTTTAAGATACATAAACTTTATGGGGTATCTTTGCAGTTTAAACAGGTTTTCGTCAGTTGATTTTTCAGGTCATAGGTCAGCGTTATATCTATATTTCAATTTTTAATTTAATTTTAGATATTTGTACTTATGTTTTTAGTGATTTTTACACAACAAGCATGATAATTGGGAGTCTACAATGTCAAAAACAGCTGTTTAAACTGCAAGATACTCAATAAGTTTCAGGTGTAAGTTATATAGATTGTAATAAAGGTTTTAAAAATAAATTTCACAAATAAACATTTTTATTTACACTAAAAAAGTTAAGCTACATGAAATTTAAGTTTCAGATTTAAGTTGTTTTTTTTTTTTTCTAAATTCACGAACAATTTTATTTAAACTGGAAAAGTTAAGACTTACAATTTTAGTTACAGATAATAAGTTATTTCACAAACGATTTTATTTACAGTACATAAAAAAGTTGCTTATTATTACGTCCTATTGTTTGCACTGAAAACAACTTTTTCAAAGACAAACATCTCTGTTTCTAAACATGAAAATATAATTTGTAGATTAAGAAATTTCCATTCATTTTTTTTATGAATAATGGGATAAATATTTCTTACAATAAAAATAATTCTTATACATGTTTTTAACTTTTTTTCTTGTCACGTATCACTTTTTCGTCAAAAGTTTGAGAAGTATATAAATAACTGAAAACAGTCAAACGATTCTTAACTCTTTAATATATTTTCGTTCCAGTAAATTCTTTTTAATTCTTAACCTTTTTGTAATTTTAAAGATCTTGGTGAATATGTATGTCAGTGAATTGTATCTCGATGAATTTTACATCTCTTTAAATGTCGGTGAATTGTTGTCTGTGAATATTTCCAGACCCGTTCTTTTCATTGTATCTTTCTAAGTCTTTGTTGTCGTCTTGAGTGATTTGATGCAATGTATGTTGTATTACAGAGCCCTTCACTCTACAGTACACAACCAGCACTTATTAGTATGCTGCTTTTCTGTTCAAGTGAGCCTTACAGAAAAAGGTCACACATATGAGCACATTATATTTGGTTATGCTTCCTAATTTAGACAGCATAACCAGTATTACACACAAGACTGGCATTATTTAAAAACAGAATTATTGACTTTGAAACATTTTTCTTACTTCAAATACTTTGAAAATAATGTTTGTTTATGTTAAATAATTATATGTAATTGATAAATACAAATTTATTTAAAATATTATCTTATATTTTAATAATACATTACTACATTGAATGAGTAGGATGAAAATACTCTTAATGACAGGAGTGTCTGCTAATAATGTAACTCGAGTCGGGTAAAAAGAATTTCTGACTGGACTTATATTTTTGTGTAGAGTTACTAAACAGTTGGCACAGGTCTAAACTTGAAAGGAGGCTTTGGTCTTGATCTTTCTCTTTATATATAAAATTTATTGTATTCTAAAATAGTAAAATATTTACAAGATACAGAAGACATTTTAGATTTTAATTTATCAATAGTGCTCTGTATAATTTAATGTTTTACTAAATTTGGTACCAGGCTAAATTTTTAGAGTATTTCATAAGTCAAGCTTTTTTTTTTTTTTTTTTTTTTTTTTTAAAGTATGCTAATCTTTTGTACTCTGAACCATCCTGATTTTATATAAAAATCTGATTGAGAAATTTACACAAATATCTATAATTACAAAATAAAAAAATGATATGTATAATAATTCCTATTACTCTATTGATGTTGTATATAAATGAAGTATTTCTATTTCTGTAATGTGGAAATGTAGCAAATAAGTTTTTTTTTTCTTTATCTCTTTCAGTGGAGCGACGTAAAACGTGGGCTGGAACTCCATCAGATGACTACTTAAAAACTATCTTTGGTGAAAAAGACAGCTATGTTGAAGACATCTTGTCCGGGTAACTGCTGATATCAACGTCACTGTATCTGCTTTTCTTCTTTTTAAAGAATGTAGACAAGCAGAACAACCATCTTTCAACATCTGGAGATGGTTTTGCATAAATCTATTGTGGAGTTGCTGCTGCTTCTAAATCAGGCATTCACTGCTGTATGCTCCCCCCACTTTTTTTGAAGAACTTCTTTAACAGAGATATATATATATATATTTCTCAGTCATGGACATGGTACACTTTTGTAAAAACACATTCCATAGCAGAATTCTCATAAAGTCAGATTGTACATGATTAAACTTGACTTTCATGCAAGCGATTAAGTGATTTGATCTTTTTATATTTGGCAGTGTGTGAGATTAAGCAATTTTAAGATATTTCTAAAAACAAATCACAAATTTCACTTAAGTGGCTGGAATACTTGACACAACTGTTAACTTGATTTCTCATTCGATTGCGTTCAGATGTATAGCTTTTTTTTTGTCTGAAATCGAGAAAAACGTTTAAAATATACACCAGTAAGCAAAAAAAAAATCTGTTTTTAAAATTGTATTTAAAATAATTTTGTTTTTTTGTTTTTATTGGTCTGAAACCAGGCTAAAATTTTAAATGAAATACTAAATCAAAAATGGGAGGGGGGGTCTTTTCAGCTTTTCTTAAAAAGAAGTAATTTACTTTTCTGCCAAATTTTCTTTACTAATTCTATTTTATGGAGAGAGATAAAGATAAAAAAATCAAGTTATATATCAGAATTTTATTTTTATATGTAAATATCTATGGATATGCAGATTAAAGGACATATTATCACAAAATCATGTTATATCTCAGGGTTTTTTTTGTTTTCTTTTTGTTTTCTTTTTTTCTGGTGGTGTTGTTCAATAGTATGGTTTTATTGCCATTATTTTAATTTCTCTTCATACTTACCCTCGTTGATAGCTGCATACTAAGCGATATAAACACATGCAAAAGAAATGGTTACATACTATATAGTTATTTGAATGCATGTAATGTTTATCAATTCATCAAGCATTTGTGTAAATGTACTCAAGCGCGCGCACGCAACTATGATTTTGTACATGTATAGAAAGGACATCAGTAATTATATATTTTCATCTGAAGTAATTTATCTTTTCTAATTCTTCACATTTTTATTACCATTATTTTTAAAAACATCCCTCATTGTTCATGTACATACATTGTTATATACACAGTTACAATTTAAAGTAAGTAGCCATTATGGCAATGGGCAGGCCATGTTGCAAATTTCAGTCAACTGCTGGACCTCACAACTCACAAGGTGGATTCCCAGTGATCATATGCAAAATTGTATCCAGCAGAAAATAAGATGGCGTGACAACGGAGATATTGGTGCTGCGACATGCACCATCAAGACGTCTGGCGAATCATGGAGAAGGTCTATGTCCAATGATGGACGTTAAAAGACTGATGATAATCTATGCATACAGATATATTCTCAATAATAGAAAATGGATGGATACTTACTTGATTTTATAGTACATATTCCTTTCTTTTTTTTAATTTATAAATTAAAAGATTTTTTAAAACTTAAAAAAAAAAATTTTGATTTGAATGTCATTTGTTACTAGTGCATGCAGACTTCATTTAATAGTTACATACTGTTCTTAATTTGAATCCAACCAGTGTGTCTGTTTGCATATATATATATATATATATATATATATCTCCTACTATAATTCAAATGTCCGTTTGTATGTGACAATGTAACTCAAGAACCACAACATATCCCCATGAAATTTTATGTGTATACTAATGAAATACCCAGGTATGTTTTTAGCAAATTTTTGAAAATTCCCAAAGAAATAGGTGGGGTCAAGTTTGTGCTCACACCGATAATAATGATCTGATTTCTATCTATCTATCTATCTATATAGTACTAAATGTCTGAGTGTGTTTATCTGTATGTGACCTCTAAGTAGCCAAACTGGTGCATTGAATTAAGGTACTCCTAATGAAAAAAAAGTTTTGGTGTCTCTGGAGGCCAAAGGCCCCGTTTAGGCCTTCCACATGAACTAGCTGGAAAGCTTGTATATGTAAAGTAGATATTTACTGAACTTAGCATATTCTAACGCCAGGCCATAATTGTGGGGCACTCGGTTAGGATTGAACTAGTTAGCAATGGCCTTC
>VCCN01004469.1:2604883-2618753 GCA_006491835.1 Architeuthis dux | reverse complement strand
ATCACTGTTCTATGCATAAGTAGTGTTGTTGGGATAAAAATTCTTGAGCCAAACAATACTTCTATTTGTAAATATACAATTACCAAAAGACAGAATTTATAGAATTCTGTACATCTATACAAACCTTATACATCTCTAACTGAAACATCCACCACTGTGATGCAGAACTGAAGAAGTAGTTATTTTTTAACAAAAGTTTTGTAGCACTTCTTCATTTCCGTTAATAGAGTATATATTTTGCAAGAATACTGGATTTTTGAAATTTTGCTCCATTTTGATAGAATATTTATGAACAAGTTGATTAAATTCTTTGCTGAATTTTATGTTTTTAGGTGGGGTGTTTTAATCAGTGTATTTTGGTTAGTTTGGACTAATTTTCTCATTTTAGAAACTGTCAACCAAAACTGTCAACATAGGTTTCTTCAGTTTTTATGTTTGGCTGGCTAAGTATGTATGTATTATGTGTACAGGCTGCACTAGAAGGCTGAAAATTTAAACATTTCCTTATGTCTAGAAAAAACTTTGTTTTTTAGAAAATTCCACCCCCATAAATACGTTTTTTAGTTGGAGGGGTTCAATATGCAATGTAAGTTTATGCTAAATTGGTCCCTTAATGTGTCTGGTAGCATTCACAATTGTCTTTCTATTGAGTGACCAACCAGACCTGTTTTTGTTTTTAGCATAACGTTTTGGCTGCTGTACCCTCTGGCCCTTCTTGAGTATCTATTATATTTTGGAATGTTGAATCCTGCTCTGAGGAGGCATGCGATTCTCATCTAATACATGGCACATCTGGTGTCTGGAATTGTCCTCCCCTGAATAACATGCTGCAACTGTGACCTTCCAGTGAACTACATGAATCTCACCAACAATTCCAATTTGTGGGTCATGTTTTGAAACCCCAAATTCATTTGTTCCCACCTGATTAATGGCTCCCATATGCTATTATTGTCTATGCTAGGTCTGCTGATTGAATGATTCGGACATGGCATGTGTGCAGATTCCTTTAACTGTCTTATTCTCCAGTACTATTCGCTATCTATTATTAAGGTTGGTGTGCTCCCTTTCCTTCAACGTATGGTCAGCCATACTTGGTTTCAAAGTGTCTCCATGGATTACATGTTTCTCAAGTCTTATTTTTAGGGAGGGGGCTGGTCTCACCCTTGGAATCCCTGTCACAACTGCATGGAATGTTATATATGCAGTTCTGGTCATGTTTTCTTCCAGTGTAGGTTTTACTTTGATGAGGTATCTGCATAGCATGGTGACCCCTTTTTTGTACAGACTCCAGGATCTAATGTATGGTAGTATGGAGAAAGGAAATTGCATTTGTATATTTTTGGATAAGCAAAATTACACACTGAAAATAAAACACATATAAGCAAGAAAGCATCAAATGAAATTCATTTTTCTTTTCTACTTTATTTTTATTATTTGCTGCTATGAAATTATTCATTTTAATGTTTTCAGAATGTTATCTAATTATTAATTGTTTGAACCTTTGCAGCCATAACTGATAACAGAATATGCTTGTTTATCTTGTCTTTGCTATAAGTATTTTAATTATTGAATATTCATTTACAATATGTGCTAAAATGGGAGTATTTTCATGGTTGATTTTAAGAAAACTAGTCAAAAATTAATAATGGAAATACTTTATCAGAGAATTCAAATATTACTACTACTACTATTAGGTAGTAAAACAAACAATATGGTGTGAAGAATCAGTAAAAATATGACTAGATTTTGAAGAAGAAAAAAATGAATAGATTTTGGCTCCTTGGATATTGAAGCTACCGCTTTATTCTGACTTCATGCTACTTTAAGGTATTCCACCTACCAGCAATAAGATGGAGAAAAATAGTCAGAAATTAATTATGAAAATACTTTATCAGAGAATTCAAATAACTTAAGACTATTGCTGCTACTATTTGGTATCAAACAAACAAGTTTTGTTGCAGGCAAAATAAAGCCAGAACCAGTATGGTAAAATGAGAGCTAGACATTTAACTATTAGAAATTAATACACTGACTTAATCCGTTCAAGACTCTTCTGACATATATATCCTGTGGTTTTTATGATGGCTGGGATATATGTCCTGTAGGTCTCTCTTAGAAATCTACTAGGACGTGCATGTCACGAAAAATAAAGTAAATGAGATTTTATTTGTTTTTTACAACTGCAGACAATGATGTCATAGTATGAAACCCACGCAGAAATGAGTTTGCATTACATTACTGAAATAAAGATTGTTTATTTAATAAAAGAATAGTTTGTTTTTTTTAACCATTTAATAAAAAAATTAACATATGTTTGGCTTTTTTATACCCTTTTAAAAATCCAGGCATTAAGTGCCTTAATAGGTTAGTCTTGAAAGGGTTAAAATATTTTAAAATTTATACTCAAACTATTAGAAAAGTTTTTTAAACATACAAATTCAACAATTACATGGGGTTTATTAAACTCCTTTAATCAATTGTGAAAATATATTTGGATTCTGAAATTGCTTTAAGAACTTTATCTCTACTTTAACCTCTTTCTACAATGATTGTTGATTGAACCATTGCAGGTAGAAATGAAATTTTCTTTCTTTCTAAATAGCAACCGTATAAATTCATTCTGGTACCTTTTTAATGACTTATTGTTTACAGTGTTTATTTGTTTGGTTTCAATAGTTTTACCTACTTAACTGAGCAGTCCCACATGTATCTATTGATTTGTCATGTGTGTATTACTTAAAAAAACATGGACTGCCCTGCTATTCACTCATAACTGGGGCAGGGAGAGGTGGATTCATGCCATTCCCATGGGCATTAGTGTGAATTGAATGCAAACTGTTGAAGCTGGAGTTTGAACTCTGTTCACCAATTCCATTCTCTGTGTTATTAACCTTTAGGCCACTTGCACCTCGTCTTACTCTTGAATACTGAAACAAACAGTGATAAAGCGTGCAAATGTTTCATTCCAAAATACGAATATACTTCTCAGCTATTAAATACATGCAGACAAGAACAACAATTGAAGATTACAGATTCTAATAAAAACAACAAATTGTATTTTCTTGTTATAATTTTTATCAACATATTCCATATGGAGGCACATTTTTGGTTTAAAACAAAATTAAGAATTCATTTTTATTCACTCAATATACAACTTAGTTTTAAAAAAGAAATTGAGTGAGAAAATTTTGTTTGCAAAAGTAAAATGGATTGAAAAAGGTTTTAATAACAAAATATAAAATTTTATTTATCTTTGTTTTTTCTTTTCATATAGCAAACTTAAAAATTGAATACAGTAGTCCCCCTTATCCGCAGGGTTTTGTTCCAAGACCCCCCCCCCAACGGATGGTTTTTCCTATACATACATACATACCTATGATAAAGTTTAATTAATGAATTAGACACAATAAGAGACTAACAACAACAACAACAATAATAACTAATAATGGAATAGAGCAATTATAACAATATACTGTAATAAAAGTTATGTGACAGAAGATTTGTTACTATAGATCTCAGCAATGTCAGCATATGATTTTTTTTCTCTCCTTATCAAGTCGAGAACTTTCACATCTTCAGTTAAAGGAAACATGTTACGGCTTATCTTTAGCATATCCAATTTGCCAGCATCACTACTCTTGCGCTTTGGGACCATTATTAAGAAAAACATGAATTATTTATTTCTGGGGTTGACCACGGGTAACTAACATCGGAAAGCAAAACCACGGATAAGGGGGGAACCACTGTATTTAGAAAAGATATTTTTTCTTCACCTACGACTTCATTAAATTTTTTAAGGTACATAGATATATTTGAAGTTTTCAATGGATTTTTAAAAAAAAAAGAAGGAAAATTACATCATTTGAGATCTAATTGGTCAGAAGGAATGAGTAATTTTTATCATTATTATCATTGTTTTGGGTTTTTGTTTTAAATACAGGTGGAAACAAATGAAAATGTATAATTAATTCTTTTTTAAAACCAAAAGGAAAATTGAATAAAAATCGGAGAAAATAAAAAACTTTCACTGCAGAACTTTATTTAAAAATGCTTTTAAAAAAAATGCAAAAGATAAAAGATTTCTTAGATGAAGCATTGTTGTTATTTTTTTTTTTTTCATCTTATTTTTGTTGCTTTTTATCGCAATATTCAGTTTATTTCTACATCTAATGACCATTAAGCAGATAGCATGGATCAAACAGGCTCCTGTGGATAAGCAAACTTATTCTTTATTTCTGATCCATGCTGCTTATTTAATGTTAGTAAAGTTGTATCTCTTTAATCTGGGGACCTGGCTGAACCACAGAAAATGATGGAAAACAGAACAATATATTCTTAATATAATTTATATAATATAAATTATATTATGATAAATGAAGCTTAATGTTAGCATATGCTTTTTAATTGGTTCTATTAAAAATAATTTATAAGATTCAGAAAAGAATTAATAAGTACATGTCTAATTTTTTTGCTTAAATAAACATCAAAAGTTGTTTTGAGTTTTTCGATTCAGTTTCAAGCCACAGTTAGTTTTTTACACATTCATTTTTCCGAGTTGGTTTATAAGCTGCTAAATTACGGTTTAAACCCTGGTTTGAAACCAAATTGAAGAACTTCCGTAGCAGATCCACAAACTAATGGTGGACGATTCAAAACATACCAGACCACAGAGTGCCGGATTAGAGAGTTACAACTTGTACAGTAAATGTAGAAACTACCTGTGTACTTTGATAAATAGCAACAAGATCAGAAAAGAGAAATACTAGTAAAAAGATTGATAGTAATAAAAACTTAATTTTTTTAAAAAGCCAAAAAATCTTCTCACAAATATGAAATTCTAATGAACTGAAGTTTTTTAAATAGAATTTTTTAAAGTTTAATCACAAGTTTTTTAATACTTCTATAAATATTTCAATAAATAATGTTGAATGTTTGCAAAAATAAAAAAAGCAAAAATTATTTTTTTTAAATTTCTGGTACTTGGAAAACTAAAACTTTTCAAATTCAGTTGAAAAAGTTATTGTTGTTTAGTCACAGGTTTTATTTGTCTTTTGAATTTAAAAAATAATTTCAAAATATATCAATAAAAATAACTTTTGAAAAAAAAGTTTAAATAATCTTATATAAAAGCTTGAATTTTTTTATTTGTCAGTCACTCTAGGTCACTTGTCATTTTTTAACATTCCTCTGTGTGTATGTTTTTTTTATATGTTTGTTTTATACAAAAAAAATCTGTCATTTTGTAGGTATGAAACATTGAAAAGTGTTAAATTTTCTATTTCAACGGAGATTGAAAAACATTTCAATTTAAATATCTTGAGTTAGTTTTGCAGTGAAAGTATTAAGGAATGTTTGAAATAAAGAATGCAATAAAAATCCAAAGCTAAACAAATAAATGTTAAATTAGTTAATGTGTCTTTTTTTTATAAATTAGATTGAAATAATTCAAAATAAATATTAAATTATCTGTAAGATAGCAACATATTTTGTAGAATAAAATGCTTTTGTTTATAATTAAGATTTTAGGGGGATTGATTATCCACTTAGTTTTCATAGTTTTTGCTAGAATAGCAACAATATTTTCTCATTCAAACTGTTGAGTAAAAATCCTCTATGTCGCCTGCTAATTGGTGAATATACTCTTTAAAAAAGGAAAAGAAAAAACGAAAATGTTAGGTAGATGAACAATCTTGTCTAATGTTTTTGTGCTGCCAAAGGTTTGTCTTTCATTTTTCTGTGTTCATGTTATCAACAAGACATTACAAATACACCCAACCTGGAAGCCCCCCTTCTAGGAAAAAAACCTGAAATTTCATATCATTGTTTCTTTATATCGAATTATTATAACATACATCAGCTAACTGATTGGCCATGAGAAACAAATTCCGAAGCAATTTGCAATTTGTCTAAGTTGGTTTCTTTTTCTTGTCTTCATTCGCAGTTCTTTTATGTTACAACAGCTTATAGGTTATTACTTGATCCTTGATCAGATTGAGTCAGTTGACTGAAGGAAAAAGATGAATCAAGTAAATTTATTAGATGTTCTTGTATATTACAGCTATTTAAAGAGTGAAAATTGAACCTAGACAAGGCCTTGAGATCAAAAAGGCTCCAGGTAAATAAGTAAAACAAGTGAGACTGAGAAAAGAAATTTAGTGGCACTGGTTTTTCTTTAAAAAAAAACTATTAGAGCTGCCAAATAAGTAAGTTGAGCCTTAGTTAGACCCTGATGAGATCAAGATATGGAACTCAAAGGATGGTGGGTGAAGTGAATGATGTGAACATTTTAGTGAGGGAACTACAAGATTTCCCATAACCATCTGGAGGTTTACTTTCGAGATAGAATTATACAATTGGAATCCTGAAGGATGACCTAAGAAGAGAAAGTATACAGAAGAATTAATGTATTATACAGGGTTTAAAAAGATGTTTTATCTACACTGACAGTATTAGAATTGAATTCTTTTATCTCTAGTCATACTACACATTTGAAGGCATTTGGTCTTATCCAGTTCACATATTGTGAATAATCAACAGTAAGGGTGGGTAGGAATTTTTCAATGTGACAGGATCAAACAATGTTTCAAATTGCAAAATATTAACTTCGGTTTGTTTTTGGTACAAGCTAGGTATGCCAATTAGCTCCCCAGCCAAGACCATTAATTAAAAAGAAAATAATGTGACTGAACAGTGAAATAAATTCCCATTTTCAAAAATTCTATAAATTTTGTGAGGAAGTGGATGTTTGTCTTGAATTCATGGAAGCTGACCCTTCAGAGAAAAGCAAAATTGAGATGATTGTACATTTTGTTTGAGGAAAGAATCTTAGGATATTGTCTTGTTTATAAGAGTTTTTTCCTTTTCTTTATTCATGGTTCTTTTATGTTACAACAGCTTATAGGTTATTACTTGAGCCTTGATCAGATTGAGTCCATTGAATCAAGGAAAAAGGTCCTGTTTTATGAGATGTTCTTTCTTGTATATTACAGATATTTAAAGAGTGAAAATTGAACCTAGACAAAGCCTTGAGATCAAAAAGGTTCCAGGGAAATAAGTAAAACCAGTGAGACTGAGAAAAGAAATTCAGTGGCACTGGTTTTGCCGTTTAAAAAAAAAGAAAACTGTTAGAGCTGCCAAATAAGTAAGTTGAGCCTTAGTTAGACCCTGATGAGATCAAGATATGGGACTCAAAGGATGGTGGGTGAAGTGAGTGATGTGAACTTGAAAAAATAAAAAGGAATATTAGTAATGGTAAAAGAAGCTTTGGAAGTGTATGACTGAAAATAAGTCAATGTATTAAATGGGAGGAGAACATGGAAATGTGAGAAGAATTCAAATGTAAGAAAGAAAAAACAAAAAAAAACAGTGGATACCAATGGCAAAAAATATTACTACATGTGAAATATTGCTGTTTCTTTCTTGTGGCTTTTTTTATCCATAGCCTGTATGACCAAATCCTGTTGCTGTCAAGGAATCATTCCGTATGCCTAAATTAAAAAGAAAGAAAAAATTACTTTCTATAAATTTGAGAAGAGTAATTACTGTTCCACGATTTGTTAAAGACTATTGAACTCATTCTTTATGTTACTTTTGTTAATACCACAATGTTTCAGCTGATTTATTCTATACTGCGTAATTCTATGATTTAATTACCAAATTTTGCAATTTATAATTTTTTATCTAAAATTTAATTTAGTAAGTTTCAGCACTCAATCTGTATGTTGTGCATTGAAAATCAAGAAAGGATTTTCAAGGGCCAGGAACTAAAACAATGTTACTGACAGAATAGGACCATTATATGTCTATAATATTAACAACACTGTCTTAGAAACTCTGGCAGAAAATATAACAATGCTGTTTAAGTTGCTGCCCGTTAAATCAGAATTTCTAATGTTCATTGAGTTCCCTGAAGGCTTCTGCAGCTGTCTGGATATGAAAGTGCTTATTGCATTTCTTTAAAAATTTTATTTTTGTTAGATGAAGTATTATGAATCATTATTTATTTTTTTTTTTTCATTTTATGACTACTTTTTATCTTCTTAATTTATTAGTTGTATTTTATTTTAACTTTTGCTCGGACCGATTACCCTTCAGCAAAGAGCGCCGATTGGAAAATAAAGAATAAACTGTAGGTGTGATTTGAAAATAAAAAAAATATATTTAAAAAATGAAAGGTTTTTTTTCTTTATTTTCTGATCGATGCTGTTTGCTCACTGCCGAGGGGTAATCGGTCTGTGCAAAAGTTGGAATAAAAAGCAACTATTAAATTAAGATGAAAGTAAAAACTAGTCATAAAATTAAACAAATAAAAATAATGAAAGTACTTATTGTTTAAAAAGCGACATGATCGTCAGTTGGAGAAATGCCTGGAGAAAACCATGCATGAAACAAGTTTGTTAAATTTCTTAAGTGACAATTAGTTGCTCATTATTCAGCTCATAAATGTTGTTGAATTTAAAAATCACATTTATTTCTATACAACTTAATGCCTGACTTGGCTAGACTTACCTGTAAGGGGTGAATATAGGTTGATATGGGGTCCACTGGTGGCTAATGTGTTCAGGGTCTGTAAGCTGCCATTGGTTGAGACAGCACTCAGTGGAATATCCACACTCAGTTCCACATTTAAATCTTCATCCCAAAAGCTGCCCTGCTGAAGAAAATGCCATTAGTTGGTTTTATATTTTAGAAGCATATTGTGCTTGTTTAATGATTCAGTTAGTTTCTTTATAGACTCTTCAAGAACTGAAGCTATCAATCTTTTAGTAGTTAGTTCTACTAAAAGATTGATAACTTCAGTTCTTACATAAGAATATATTGTATTATATATATATGAGAGTGGCCATGCATGATAAGTGTCCAATGCACCATTTTTTTTTTTTTTAGAACTAAAATGCTCATTTTTTAATTTTTATTTTGAAGCTTCAACACTACATTATGATTCATAGTGTTCAATCTTCAAAATGAAAGAAACACTGAGCATTGTAGCTCTAAAATAATGAAAATATCAACTTTAAATAAAAGGTGCATTGGGCACTTATCATGCACAGCCACTTAGATATTGAAAAAAAAAAAATGAAATTACTTTAAGTGAAATATCATAGTCTAACTAGCTGTTTATGTAACTTATGATATCACGGTTACGATTTATTAAATATTTCAAAATTTCCATTCACATTTCATTACAGTTATAGTGACAGAAAACTTTGGCAGTAGGGGGGAGGAATGAAACAATTGTGTTTGTATTTTAATGCCGACTGCATTTGGTCCTGATAGACAGGCAAGGTTTGGGCTTTTTTTTTCATCACTTCCCACTGATTTTACCACTACTCCATCACTTCCTTTGCTTACCATTAGTCATTTTCTGCACTAACAAACTTTAGTTTATCTGGTGGTAAGGGAGTAAAACAAAATCTAGGCACCAAATTTTGCAATTCTTTTACCTAAAATTTGTTTTAGCAAGTTTCAGCAGTCAATCTGTATGTTGTGCATTGAAAATAAAGGAAAAATTATCTTTGATCAGGAATTAACATAAACCCTACTGCCAGAATAAGGCTTATGTATAATGTAAATGCATTGACAATTTTACTATAGAAATGCTTTGAAAATCAGGAAATGGGGATTGTCAGTGGTCAGGAATTAATGCAAGCCTCACTGACAGAATGTGGTTATTATATGTATAATAATTTGAGATTCATTTCTGGTTTAGGAATAATCTTCTTGGACCTTTGGCAAGGTATTTAGTAAAAATACATTGCTTTGTTTTCAGACTTTCAAAGTGTATAGAAATAAAGAATAAAAAACGTATTACATTTTTACCTTTTAAAGAGAATTTTCTTTCTCTTACATCTTACTCTCTGCAATGATTTGCTTACTGTTTACAGCTTTTCACAGTTTCAAATGTTGCTGTCCTTTTTATAGGAGTAATCTAGTCTTAATCTAACTTGAGCCATATATACACAAGTGATTTCAGCCAAATTAATTTTAAGAAAAGATGCACATATAAATACATTTGTCTTACTGTAGATATCAAATTACTAGGATCAAATACAATGTTAATTTTTTGGTGAAAAAGAATCAGTTTCTCACCTTTAAGGCTAATTCAGAGAGTGCAGGATCCAAGGTAAAACTTGTTTCCAGGGCATTAACATCTTTGAGTGAGATCCCAAGCATTTCTTCAATTCTACTGGAGGCTATCTGCTGCTGACATGTGTCCATCATATCCAGTTGCTGCTGGTTCTGAAGACTTGAAAGAAGACTGGATTTAAAATCAAACTGGCCAGCAGTTGTAGTCAGGGTGCCTGGGTGCTCTGTTTGGTTGTTATGTGAGGTCACAATGATATTTGCAAGCTCGTGAGGAATCTGAGGTGATCCAGCCCGACCCTGAACAATCATCTCCAGTCTCTCTGTAAAAAGAAAAGAAAAAAACACTTTACTGACATTATTTGTGGCTGTGTGATGTTGGCTATTTTATAAAACTTCTAATTTATCCTTGTATTTGTTATGCTTTTAGGAAGCTGAACAAAACATTGTTGAGTAACAGTTGTGGTTCACCAAGTTGTAGAGAGTTTTAACCTGTTCGCCGCCATGGGCGAGATGATTTGTCTTAGCAAGGGCGTCAGTTCAGAGCCACAGATGAGAACTTGTCTTACAATAGTGTGTTATTCTTTTTTTTCTTTCACAAACATTTATATATTGTTTTAAATTTTTTAAAGAAATATAATATATTAATGCTGAAAATGTTTGATATAATGTATATCTTCGTTAGTCACTAATGTAAATTCAAATGAATAAAAATTGTGTGTTAAATTTTTAATTTTTTCAATGCTCTTAAAATATAGTTGATGACTGCTGTTAAACCAACAAATCTTTTGTTGATATTTTATGAAGTTTAAGAGCAGTGAAAAAAATACAAGACCTGGAAAGTTTTTTTTACATTTGAATTTACATTACTGACTGATGAAGATATACATTACATATCGAACATTTTCAGTGTTACTATATTATATATTTCTTTAAAAAATTAAGTTTTTCTTGTTTTTCTTCTTTTTAAAATATTTACAAACGAGACATTATCAATCATTCCTTATGAGAAAACATTTATGTATGTATTACATTTATTAGATATTCTGTTGTACTTGGTTGATTTGTATGACAATAAAACCGTTTAAACCTGCAATTAAGACTTTCTATTTTCATCAATTATTTACGAGAAAAACCCGGCACTGGTGTTACGTTTAAAAATATACTTGGCAGCAAACGGGTTAATGATAATATGGCCTTGTGCCAGACTAAGCTAAGTTAAAAACAAACATGAAGAGACTAGCAGGATAAGTTTCTTTTTTGAAAAGATTTTTTTAAAAACCCACCTGGTTTGGCCATGCTGTTTCTAATTCCCTGTGGATCTTTCTTTTCCCATTTGGCAATTTCCTCTTCCATTTTGGGGATTTTGGCTGGATTAAGAGCCCAAAGACAGCCTTTCCGTGATGTTCCAGCCAGCTTGGGGTTCTCCACTTTCTCAAAACATTTATTTAGGGATAAATTGTGCCGAACGGAATTCTGGAAACAAGAGATGTAAGATGTTTTTGCAATTGATTTGATTAACATTTTCATTTAACACATTCTGGCTATGAAATCTCAATGGAAATTTTTTTTTTTTAAAGTCCAAGAAAAACACAAAAGTGAGTTACATTTCTCACATTCCATTCAATGTTTCCTACTTATAATAATGTACTTCTTTATTTATTTTTTTTTGGTGATATTCAAGGGAGATAACCTGGGTAGGTGGAGTTATATTTTAACTTTTAAAAGATTTAATGGTGATTTAGATTGATAGGTATACAGTCTGACTTGCTCATTTACAATAAGGTACAATAAATCAACAAACAAATATAAGGTCACTTCATAAATGTCTTCAGGTTAGACATATAGGCTCATTGAAACAATATCAATTTCACAAAGTATGAAGCAAATTACAACTTTCCTACATATTAACACATGAATAAATTATATTTCAGTAGGAAATTATCATTCACGTTTTTATTAAAAAAATCCCAAATTGTCTTAAGGTATTTGAATTCTGCAATAAAGTATTTTCAAAGTATTTTGACTAGTTTACTTCAGCTTATTGTTGATTTTTTTATCACAACTGACAGTTGACCGCCTGACAAGTAAGGGAGTATTTACACAGCTACCCACTGAGATGTGATGCGGCACATGGTCTTTTTTATAAGGGAGTCTTATATTCCATCAAATATGTACTTTTTAAAAAATTTCTGATGGCATGAATCAGAAATTGCTTACTTCAACAGTCGAAGAATATATCAAATTGTTCATCATATTGTTATGAAAAGCAACAATAAAGATGAAAGAAAAACTTAATAAAAATACTTCATTTCAGAATTCAAATAACTTAAGACTATTGTGACTACTACTACTACTTAGTAGTAAACAAATAATATGGCTTGAAGATTTGGAGAAGTATGGTAGTAATATAACTAGATTTAGGCTTCATTTTATCATTAGGCTTCTATGGCTGAATTGGTTACAGCACTGTCCATGAAAGATTAGCTCCCGGGGTATGGAAGCTGATTCTTTATTCTTATTTCACAATACTTACTTAAACAGAAGGTATTGAACTGTCAATATTATGATAAAATCAACTAATAAAAAATTAATTATAATAAATCTCAAAATGAATGTGTAAATTTTGTTTCTTTTAGAATCAATGTGAATGTATATAGATTTGTCAATAAGTCTGTAGTGTAATGATAAACAGATTCACCTAATAACTGTCAGTCTACAGACTTATTGATCCACCCTCGTGCATTTAAGAACAAAGAATGGCGCTAATGAATGGTAAGTCAGCAGTTTCGTAGCATCTAAGATGTACATTTTTCAGCAAAGAAATAATGCCTTTGAAAATATCAAAAGAACAAACATCGCTTGTTTGGTGATGCTAAACTATTAAGGCTAAATGTTCCTCACTGAAAATAAAAGGGTTTATTTAAATATATGCTGATTTAAAAAAAAGAAAAGAAAAATGGAAGATGATTTGTGTAAATTGACTTGTAATAATTTGTACGTTTTCTTACCTTCCATCCTCCAGGTGCATTCTTAAAATATGGGAAATTTTCTCTGAAAAAGATCAAAAAAAGAATGTTCATTTTTGTAGTGGCAGTACATTTTGCAATGGTATATTATTTAATTCAGATCACTTTAAAATCCCCAATCCCCCCCGAGTGGCCATTTCACTAAGTTTTGGCAATTTAAACATCCTCCTCCCCTAAAGCAGTCTACAGGGGAGAAATGCTTTATTTTATTTTTGCCGGACCAACAGAGGTCACGTAATATTAATTCAATAATCCACCTCTGACCCACTAATCATGCACATCTCATATCTTTAAAGCATTAGGACTGTTAGAAACTTAAATAAAACACATATTGAATAAGAATTAAATGGTACAGTTTATTGATATAAATGAAACAATATGAATATTAATTAAACAAATACAAATGTCATATATAGTTGACAAGCTAATAGCATACGTCTCAAACAGCTGTACCAAAACACTGCTGTCGAGTTTTCTCAACACTTCTACCTTTTCTTGCATTGATATTGTGTTTGTGCTTCACACCACCACTGATACCTGCACTTTGCTTGGAAGCCATTACTAGGGATAAATGTAAGCATATATTTGGCTAGGAATTTTACAAAATCAATGGAGCAGTAACAACCACCGCAGTATAAACAAGAGATGGCACCACACAAAAAGCCACTCAGTGAGAGCCATAAGAAATTCAAGTGTCCGCTTGCAATTTTGTCCAGATTAAAAAAAGGTGCCAAACCATCAGTGGCAGGAAAGTTGCT
>VCCN01004469.1:2593435-2603821 GCA_006491835.1 Architeuthis dux | reverse complement strand
TATGCATGCATGTTATTGTTAACTGAAGCTAAAATGTTTATTCATTGAAGAAACTTTCTTGTTGTCCTCAAAATTGAATGTTAGCTGTAACTGTCAATACAGTCCAATGATAGGAGTCATATTTCTTTTATCCTGCTGCTGATGGTAGTCCTCTTAGCATTATAGCTATTCATAGTCAACAAATGTCCATGGGAAATGTTTTATTTCTTTCTTTATTTAGTGCACTCAATCATTCTATGTAGAGCATATGATGTTATCATCTGAACCAAAGATATAAAACCAACAACAAAGAGTATAGTATCATTATTTTAATTTTTTATTTTAAGGCTACTTTTTACCTTTATCTTAATTCATTAGTTGCTTTTTATTGCAATTTTTGCTCAGACTGTTTACTCATTCGACAGTGAGCAAACAGCATCAATTGGAAAATAAAGAATGTGTGATAAAAACAAATAAAAGAGTATTGTAGTTTCCCCCTTATAGCTATACAACTGTTATATTCATTTTGTCCCATGACCAAGATGTCATGCTGGACAAGGCTGTCAGAGTTTGATATGTTCACTATATCAAATGGACTTATTTGGCAAGCCCATCTTGTATATATTGGCACCTGCTTGCATGCTGAGATAGTTGTGCATTTCCCTCTGGCACTAGGAAAAAAACCAAGATTTCAAATGCTGATTTTCAAGGCAGTTCTGCTTCCCTTGGAAATTGGTGCAGCACAATCTTCGAACCCCTATTTCCCCTACTTGGTCTTGTGCCACACTAAGCCAAGCTTAGTAAATATCTATCATTATAAGATAACATTTACCTTATCACAAAAAGGCTGTACTCATAGGAAATGTTTCTCACACAGGTTGGATATTTAAGTTCTTAGTTAATCTTGGTAAATCATCCAGACTGATATTTTGCATAGAACATCAGACCGCTTAGCATATTTGTCTTGCCCTACTCACTGCTGTGGCCTTGTGCCAGACTAATAAAATAACCATACCACCAAGTGCAAGATTTTGTAAAGAGTGTTTCATAACTGACTCTTTTTACAGCTGGACATTTCACTCCAAAAGCAGCATGCATATCACTTTTGATGGCACTTAACAATATTGACGATCGTGCGCATAGTCTTCTTGGATTTTTCTGATGTTTTTGACATGAGTTGTGCACACCACACAAGCTGTGCTCAATCAAATATTTGCCTCTTTTTGTGGAGTTTGATGGCTAAAGAAAGGGTTTGCGTGTGCTGGAAAGTTGGAAAAGATTGATTTTTCTTTTTCTAAAAAGATGTATTTGGCGTATGGCCAGGAAATACACCTGACCTCAATGCAGCCGAGAATCTTGCAGCTATCTTGAAAGAGCAATATTGAAAATGTCCTCTTAGACTTGCCCAAAGATCAGCAGCATTCTGATGCAGGTACTTGGAGAAGTTTTTGAGAAATCAAAAGACAAGCCATTCAGAAACCTCCTTTGTTAAGGTTTGATTTTGTGAAAGCTTCTGGTGGGAAATAAAAAAAATAATTGATAGTATGTTGATTTGGTGTTGTTTGCAAAAATGCCAGTTTCATTATGATACACTCTTTAGGTTGGATTTCGTGAAGGCTTCCGGTTGGAAATCAATTACAAATATTGATAGTACATTGATTTGATGTTGCTTGCAAATAAATTCTGTCTCATTATGAGGCACTCTTTATGTATCAGTCTTCTATGTGTGTGTGTGTGTGTGTGTGTCTAACAGGGAAGAAGACTGGAGGAAGTGGGAAGAGAGAATAAATATTAACGCAAATAACAATGGTGGGAATAGCAGTGTACGAGAATGCATTGACAGCAGCATTAGGGGAAAGAGACGTAATCTGTTAGAGGGAGGGGGTGAAGACAGGGGAGAATGGGATTCAAGGCAGGTGAGGCAGCTGCCCGGTTAGGACAATAGACCCTCCACATGTCCACAGCCGGACCCCTATACACACTTTACAACTCCCCTTCCTTTTACAGTAACCAGGTAGGGAGTGCTGACTGTGGGGTGGGCGGGTGAGGCTATGCAGTGGGGTGGAAGCTATATGCATGAGGGACAGAGGAGCTGTCACTGCTGTCATTAGGAAAGCAACGTGTTAAACCTTGCGCACAACAAATCCTCACATATTCATTCTATTTTTATGTTTTGTTTTTTTTCCACCCCCTTAATTCCGCTCCTGTTCCTAAATGCGTGAGTGCATGTATGAACGTTTCTCTCCCATTGCATTTGTCTTGAAGTCCAAAAGAATGTCTGCATCGTTCCTAAATGCACAGGGCGCCTCACCATGGAGTAATTATTAGTGAGCTAGTCTAGCTGACACTTAATAGTGAGTTCAATCCTCACTGGGTTCCCCATATAAGTAGCCTTGTGAAAAACCAAGCTAAGCTTAGTAAATAGGGCACTTTGTCAAGGTGTAATGGTTAGCAAACTGGTTTTGTAGAGCATTACTAGTGAGTTTGGTCCTCACTTGGTGCCCCATTCCTTTTGCCTTGTTCTAAAACTAAGCTAAGCTAACTATAGGGTGCCTCATCGTGTTGTAATGTCTAGCAAGCTTGTCTTGCTAGCCAATACTTCTGAGTTTGATTCTAACTGGGTACCCTATATTTGTGACCTTGTACGAAAACTAAGCTATGCTTAGTAAAAATTCATCCTTACTAAATCTGACAGAAAAGTACTGTCTATGGCAGAGTTTTCCAAACTTTTTGCATTGGCGACACACTTTTCAAAAATACATTTTTTGGCAATACATTACTTGAGTTTTGTTACCCAAGCCAAATATATAATGTCATCCCAGCAGTTCTACTGACTCAGGATAAGTATCTTTTGAAAAATATACAAAATTATAGTTAATTTCATGACACACCTAGAAATTATCGGTGACACACAGTTTGGAAAGCTCTGGTCTATGGAATAGAACTGAGGCTATCATTAAATCACCGGGGGCTAATATTATTAGAGTGAAAGCGTAATATTGTAAGGACCCACTTTCATTTTAAATATGCATCTGCGTTTAATAATAATTGGACATATAAGAATACAAAACTATCTTAAGCCTCTACCTCTGGCTGACGTCACCCCCTTCTGCTCCTCCTATAAATACAGTGACACACTGTCATTCGTTACCCCATTTTGCCCCAGTGTTTACCAGTGGCACGGCTTGTGCTTCGGTCAGGCACATAATTCCTTTCCTACAGCTTACTACTTCTTTTGCCGACACAGCAATAAACTTCCTATATGGCGACTAGCAAAGCGATCCCCTTTGTCCTTTGTTACTGACATCGAGCAAAGCCAGTTTTTCTCTCAAAAAGCGATCCCAAAATTGTATAAGACTTTCTATTGCCTCACCTAAAAACTTCACTTAAAATCCTGATTCCCCTGTTTCATTGATCTTCAAGTAATCAAGCGTATTACAAACAAAGCATTTCAATCCATGCTCTGTTGCCAAGTAACTCTCCCTTTGACAAATCTCACGTTCGCTAAAATCCCATATTCCCTCTGCCATTTCTTCTTTTTAAATAGTGCCATTCTCAATTAATATCTATTCGTCCCATTTCCATTCTACGAATAAGCATTTTCATTCCTGTAAGCTAACCTATTCTCTTCTTTGTATCTCCTATGAACCACAATCGTTTTTCACATTTCAATTGCATGCTTTCTTCCTTTCAGACAAAACATATGTAACCGTTATTGTCTCATTTCTCCTTTGTTTGAATTTATCGTGTCACTACCACATGGTAATTTAATTTCCAAAAGAAAGATGGCGTCCATCAAGGTAACTTTCATATAAGTGCCCTCCAAAACTTATAATCTCAATGTTTAGTGAATCTATATCCCTGCATGCTTTTGAGAGTGTGCAGCAGCCTAATGGAAAGAACAATTCAAAATGGAAACAGTTTTAAAAAGCTCCTTTTAATTTTGTGCTAATTTTCCTGGAAAATTGTATTTCATATTTTCCTGTGTCATTTTACATGACCTGTTATTTTAACTTTGTCTTGTTGTTGGCATATCATGATGAGGCAGTGATGGTAACCAGGATAATGGTGTGTGATCTTTAAACTCCAAGGAGGACTGACGTCATACTGATTAATGTGTGAATACCTTTCTTGTCAACAAGTGTGCATCCCTCTCTAAGTGTAGTCAATAGGTGTCATTGTAAGTAACTTTGTACATTTATCATGACAGTGTGTGTATGTGAGAGTTAATTTTCATGTCTAGTTCTACATAAATGTGTGTGTTATCTTTATAGTGTTATATTTTTGTAAAATGTATATGTGTGTGTGTGTATATATGTATATATACATTAAAGGTGAGTTACACTACGCAAACAAAACCCAATAGAATAACATGGACCTAAATTCATGCTTGTTCTTTTGAAAATTCAGACTTTTTTAGTGGTCACTGCCCAACAAAAGGGGAGAGAAGTAACTTAATCATTGATCACATTTTTTTTCTCCAATTTTTTAATTGATCACCCCCTACACGGCATGTTGACAAAAGACATTGGTCAAGTGACAGTTTCTATTGAATGACTAACCAGACCTGTTATTTATAAGACAATAACATAGAAGAACCAGTTCCCCAAACAGTCACCACATTTATAGTTCCTCAAAACAAAAAGACCGCAACTCAGCATCAACAAGAGTGCAAAGGGAGATAACCAAAACATCAACATTATTGTTTATCAATTATTACATTTGCAGAATTAGGATTGACCCGTTGCTTCAATTGAAGAGAAAGTAAACTGTGTTCTGTGGCAAAATTACTTTCTTCTTGAACTTACACAGTTAGAACTGATAGGAGATAAAGTGTTTCAGCAAGATGCTGCCCTTTGTTTCTTTGCCTCCAGAATTCCAGAATTAGTTTCTAAAATGAAATTTTTCCTAACAAATAGATTGGAACAGGCAGTCTGAACTTTTAGCCCCCATGATAACCAGATTTGAGCCCAATCGATTTTATTTTACAGTGTTACGTAAGGATTACTAATTATTATTCAAAACCTTGCTCTTTAGATGGCCTGCCGACCAGGATAACTAATGTGATTTGTGGTATTACTGAAAATCAATTGAAAAATGTATTTGTAGAACCTCACAATTGAATCATGGTTTGTATACATGGAACATGTCAAAGATTAACACTCTCACGAATAAATGTCTATAAAAATATAATAAATTCTTTCACTTTCGCCTTTTATGGATTGATTTTATCATGTAGAACTAAAGTTATGAAATAGTATTAATTTTCAGTTAAAGCATCATCAATTCATATTAATTTTTGACTAGTATTTCTTTCATCATATTTCTGTTGCTTTTTATTGCAACTTCCAGATTGTCATTATATGATTGTTAAGTGAGCAGTATGGATTGAAAACAAAGAACAAGCCTCTTTGTTCTTTATTCCCAATCTGTGCTGTTTGCTAATCATCTTAGAATGATAATCAGGGAGTTGTGATGAAAAGCAACAGAAATAAGATGAAAGAAATACTAGTCAAAAATTAAAGCTATGAAAATTAAAAACTGTGCAAAGACTTTATAATGATACTTTATGAATAAATTATTTATAAAATTTATAAATAATTCATTTATGTAAAATGAATTATTTATACTATTTATATACTAGTAGAGTACCTGTTAAAAATGATGGGTTTATTTATGTATGGATCAACATTTCTGCCTATGACTGGAGTATCTGTGCACTCTGCCTAGGATCAAAATTTCATTCACCATCCCTCTTCTTAGGATCAGAATGTAGTATCTGTGCACTTTGCCTCTGATCAAAGTGTTGTTCCCCGGTACTTCTGCCAAGGATCAGAGTGTAGTATCTGTGTGCTCGTTAAAAAGTATTACAATATGAATGGCTTGGCTTTGTGAACAAAGATATTTGGGGATGTTTTCCACAACATTAAGACCATAGATGGCGGGGCATATGTGCAGCATAACCCTCCAGCCTGAGCAATGAAATGTATATATATATATGTATAGATACACATTGCATTTTTATATATGTGGAATAATTATTCTTTCTTATTATATATATATATGTTCATTTCTTATATTTAAAATATAAATGTATGTATATATGTATATATAAGATGTATATATAATAATAAAGTTTTCTAAAGTTACTAGTTTGCTAACTACTATGGCATGGCATGGTGTCTATTTATCTACTGGTATATGTACTGGTATATAATGCTTGACTAAATCTGCTAATAAATGCCAAAAGATTACAATCAGGGAAACAGATTGCAAGATAAAGAAAAAAAAAATTAATTACAGGGTCGTAGAAAATAAATCTCATATTGAAGTTCCATTCGTATAGTATTTAATTATGAAGATAAAGCATCCCATCTCTTAAGAGACAACTCCCGGTGGAGTATGGCGGATGGTGATGAAGTCCTGGTTTCTGATGCATGCGTCAACTTAGTGATCCTTGCCAGTCTCAAGTCTGGTCAAGACCAGAACTTTATTCCTACAAGTTTTTATGACCAACCCCTTGGCAGGATGCAAGTACACTGAAGGGATACCTCCATCCTAATCACACAGCTTAGAGTGTACTCAATTAACTGCTGAGTGCACAGGGAAATTTGTCCTAATGAAAAGTTTTCCACATTCTTCGCTCATACAGGGAATTGAACCCAGGACCATTCTGCGTGTGAAGCAGACATGCTATCCATTACACTATCCAAGCAGACTATTTAATTATGGACTGATTAAGCAGCATATGACAATCTTGTAAAATCTATAAAAATATCTGTGCTTAATAAAATCATATTAATATTAACTTAGTAACACACTCGTGTGTTATGCCACTCATTCAAGTGGGGAGCCCTTGAAAATCAGCATTTGAAATCCTAGCTTTTACCTATGCTCAAACATTGATCCCTGGCACTGATGGAATATATGAAACTACCTCAGCTGCTACAGCAGGCCACAACCACTTCATTTTTCTAAGCACAAGGCCAAATGGGTGCAAATGGTTGCAAATGGGTGCGGAAGATTGTGTTAAGCCAAACTTCTAATTGGGGAGGACCTGCTTGCCTAGAATCCTGGCTTTCACCTGGGCTCTGGCACCAATGGGAAATACATGACTGTCTCAGTCATACGGCAGTCTACAAATGAGTATCATATCGAACCAGAAACAATACTGTAAAGTCGACAGATCGGAAAAGAAAGGGAGAATAATCAGAAAATGGAAAGAATGAAAGTGAAGAGAGAGAAGGAAAGAGAAAGAGAAGAACAGGTCTGGTTAATCACCCAATAGAAACAGTAATGTGACCAACATCTTTTGGTAGCTAGCCATGTTGGGGGTGATTAATTAAAATAATTGAAAAAGGGATGATCAGTGGATAAGTTACTTCTCTCGCCTTTGTTGGGCAGTGATCACTAAAAAAATTTGGAATTTTCAAAAACTTGCATTGTAAATTGAAACCCCCCACTAAAAACCTATGGGTTAAAAACCCTAAAAAACTGTTTTTTCTAGACATAATAAGGAGTAAATGTTTAAATTTTCAACCCTCTAGCTCCATTGGTGTGGCCTGTATACATGATACATACATAGCCAGCCAAACCATCTTAAAAATTGAAGGAACCTATGTTGACAGTTTAGGTTGATGTTTTCTAACAGAAAACTATTCTGAGGAAGTAAAAAAAAAAAACATCTCAAAAGAAAATTGTCAGTTCAAAACTATAGAGAGGTGTGAGAGAAGTATAATGATGGGAGGGGAAGAGGGGAGGGGAGAAAAAGCAATTGAAAATGGTAGAAGAGGAAAAGTATGAGGATAAGAAGGAAAGGAAGAAAAATAAGAGAGAAATGAAGGAGAGAAATATAAGGAAGGGGAGAGAGAAATGAAGACAGGACAGGGAAGGGAAATGAGAAAAGGAAGGGGAAGCAGACGGGAGGGAAATGGGGGGAAGAGGGGGAGGGGAGAGAAAAAAGGAAGGGAAACGAGAGGGGATAGAAAAGGAGGAAAGGGAAGGAAAAGTGAGAGAAATGGAGGGAGGAGAAAAAAATAAAAAGTCAAAGGGAAGAGAAAAAAAGGAAGGGAAATGAGGGATGAGAAAAAAGAAGGGAGAGAAAAGAAGGGAAAGGGGAGAGAGGACACAAAAAGGTAAAAGGAGTTAAAAGAGGAGAGAGAAAAGTGGGAAAAAGAAAATAATAGATAGAGAGAAAGAGAAAGAAAGAAAGAGATGGAAAGGAGAATGAATAAAAGAAGAGAAAGTAAAAATAAAATATTGAAGAATACTCTCTCTAGTTTTGAGAAAGTCATACATTCAAAGAGTTTTTTGGATAATTGAACTCCTTCTTGTTGTTTATGTTGTTAACACAGCGTTTTGGCTGATCCATTCTACGGCTTTCTTCAAGTGTACTATCCAAATGTAATGGTGGTAAACAAATATTTCTCTCAAATGGTAGGATTCGGGTGTTTTCCTTTTTTTTCCTTGTTAGGCCTGGATTTCCATAAATTGTTCCTGTTGAGTAGCGGAAGCCACATACTTGTCTGACTTATACATTCAATTAACATGTTGCTGCTTCTTTGATTTTTCTCAGTTTCCAACAGCATTCCCTGTCTGTAATCCGGACTTCTTCACAGAGAGGATAGTGTTTGCTTTTCTCTTGCCAGGTGTGGTCAGCCATCCAAGATTTTTCTATAGTGCCTTTTGTTATGGTTTTTTTTAATATTCCACAACTTTGAGAGGCCTGCTAGTTTCCCTTTTATAATTCTTCCTACTTTTACAGGGAATATTATAAATACAGTTATTGGTCACTCGTATCTCTTGGCGGACCAACTCTGGTGAGCAAGTTGTGGAGGGTGTAAGGACTACTAAAAGTCACCCAGATATTTAGATAGCTACAGGCCCTTTGTATCCATTTTGCTATCTCCTTCACGCATGGAATATGGATAGTGGTAACAAAGATGGTATCCTTAGTGGTGTCTTTAGTGTTGCCACTTCCATTTTTCTTCCTGGTGATAACATTGGAGAGGTAGCTATTTCACCTGAGAATGTAACTTATATTGTTTAGTTCCTCTTCCTCTGTTTTAGGGTCAAGAATAAAACAAATTCAGGTGATTTTCAACTGTTACATTATATTTTAGGAGGGGGGATCAATTTACGATATAACTATGATGCAGAACAAGACGCTTATTTTGTGTGCACTGGTGAGACATTGAAATAGAACAGATGGTATCCTTAGTGGTGTCCTTACTACTACCATATAACACACACACGCACACGCACACGTACACCTCATAAGAGAACGTTTATTCTGAACACACTTTTTAAGGAAGTTGTTTTTTTTTACTTCACCTCATATTCTGATAAGCGTTTTTTTAAGATGTTTTTTTACATTAACTCATATTCTAATCACACTTTTTTAAAAAAAAGTTCTTTTTTACCTGGCTTCATATTCTGATCACACTTTTTATTGGAAGTTGGGGTCAGAAGTGAGGGTGTACATTTTTTTCCCTTTTAGAGGTCAAAATTGAGGGGAACCTATTTTTTTTTTAAGGGTCAAAATTGAGGGGAGACTTGTTTTTCACTTTCAGGTGTCAAATTTGAGGGGAAACTTTTTTCTCCCTTTTTGGGAAAAATACTAATTATAGAGTAGTTTCCCTTATTTATTTATTTGCAAATAATTATAATATTAATTCGATACAGAGGAAATGACTTGATATTGAGCGTAATGGCCGGCAAAGGCGGCCTTTAAGCAAGTATAAATAATAATAAAAAGAATAAAATACTCGACAACTTTGACATCCAAACCAACCACTCCAGAGAAAGAGAGAGAAAAAGAGACCCAGAGAGAGAGAGAGAGAGAGAGAGAGAGAGAGAGAGAGAGAGAGAGAGAGAGAGAGAGAGAGAGAGAGAGAGAGATATACATCAATATAGATAAGCCAAATAACAATAATGGCCAAAGGATGGTAGTAAGAATTTAAAAGGTATAACATAACAATCATAAATCTTTTGCTAAGAGGAGAATAATGAAGTTTGAAGGGAAGGTGTGAACAAAGAATATTAAATATTTAAAATGTTTCTTTCTCCTTGCAGCAAATAAAAAGAAATATATGAAAGGTTCCCTTTGCCCTTTGTCAGTTGGACTTAAGCACGGACAGAAAAATCCCTTCTAATGAAATGTAATGATTCTTTTGTTGTAGTGGCCGTGTTGTCTTCTTTATCTTTTTCTTTCTTTTTCATTGCTTTATGACACCTGCTCTACAGCTGGCCAAGAAAGGTGAAACAATGACATTTCTTTTTAAAGAGGTTTAAGTTTGGGTGACAAAGAGAGACAAAGTCATATCTTAAATGGGATGGGTGGTGTAATGATACTTATAAACAGACTCATGCACGCACACACCCATGCACACAGACAGACAGACAGAC
>VCCN01004469.1:2479488-2491095 GCA_006491835.1 Architeuthis dux | reverse complement strand
AAATTGCTTTCCTTTCATTTAACAATTTAATTCTATTAAAAATCATTTCCCAGAGATTTAGCATCTAGATCCACAAACCATGATTAAATGCCGGCCTTGTTATGTTGATTGCAAAAACATTTGGTTCTTCTTGCGTAATGTTCCTCCTGTTTTTAATCCTCAAAACCAAGCGATTAGAAGCAAAATGTGTGTTTGTACAAATACTTATGACAGGTAGTGTATATATTTACTCCGGGAAGTTTGAACAGATTGATCAATCTGTTACATAGCATTTCTTGTGTCTTATCGTTCATTTCACACATGATATGGTGATTTTCTTTGGCACAAGGTCACAAGTATGGGGCACACAGTAAGGACCGAACTCACTACTCAGTAGTAAGGATCTGCGAGATCTGCTTGCTAACCTTTATACTACACGATGATATAATTCTTAAAGAGTATACATGCATATTATAGGGCGTATCGAAAATGAAAAATTTCAGAAATTGAAAAACCGAAGGACGTTTTATGACGTGAGGGGCAACAACAGATCCCGAGGTAAACTTAGAAAAACACTGCGATCGTCGTCTTCCTTGTCGCATTTCGCACTTTTGTTTTGCGTATACTACACCTTGTGCGATCTGATCCCGGACACCGAAAATCGCATAACCTTTGAAGTATCAACATACAGAGATAAATGAACACATTTTTCCATACAATTCTGACCCAAGGAATTCATAAAAATGGTTATTATTAGGATTCAATAGCTTGACTTCAAGATAAAAACAGTAAAAGATGTTGAGAAATCCGATATGTTTTTATATATACATTAGATATCAACTGTTTGTCCTGTAATCTTTTTCTTTTAATCCTTGAAGTGTCTATTTTAAGATTCTGCCAGGTAACAGGCTAACATAATATCCGATAGGGTTAATTTTAACCCTATATTACCCGAACACGGACACCGAAAAGATAGAAAACATAGAAAATCGTATAACTTTTGAAATAAACAACATACAAAGACAAATGACCAGATTTCCCCATACATTTTTGACTCGGGAAATTCAGTAAAATGATTAGTATTAAGATTCAAAAATCGCACAAAAGCAAACAGATGTTGAGAAATCCTATATGTTTTCATATATAAACTAGATAGATCTTCTCTGTCGGAACACTATTTCAGTCCAAAGTCTTTATTCTAACAAATATTTAAGTCTTTTTGTGTCCTAGATTACTTATCATCCCCATCACGTTTTCAAAGAGATGAAAGAGATGAAAATTGGTCGAGATGTTCAAAGGAAACCCGTGACATCGTGATGAGATACGTAGCCTGGTAGTCTCACTAAGAAAAGCTCCCTCTTTCCCTTCTCTCCAGTGAAGGTGGGGCAGAAGACACGATTTTCTGTAGACAGAATTCTCGAAATTCATGGCAATTCCGACAAAGGAGACAAAATTATTCGGGATTTTCACTTTCCCAAGTTGAATTGGTCTGAGAGAAACCTTACTGAAATTATTGATCGGAAATCTTCATTTGATCCAATCCTGACATCAGACCACAAAGAATGAGATTGAAGGGTTTTAAAGCAAGCCATTAACATGAAATTGATTCCATGTCACTTTCAAAGTGTTGAACGATTTGTCAAGGAAGTTTCAAATGCTTCTGCTCATATATTTGGAGCTGAGAGACGTGGCGGTTTTGTTTTAGCTCGGTGCCATGCCCGAAAACGCGTACCAAAACTCGAAAATAAATCATATCTTCAAGGGATAATATGAATTTTATTTCTAGTTAAAACATTTTAATATCATTGTCTTTTTATATACATAGTGATAACGCTGTTAGATCATTTTTATTGAAAAAGAAAAAGAGAAATTAAAACGTTATTATGGGAATACTATAATTTCGCTATATAGGATGAAAATCTCATTTTTCATTTTTCAAGAGGACCATTGACTTTTCTTTACTTTGTTCTGTTTCATACATTAAAAAGATATTCAATTTACAGCTTTGAAATTTGTTATTAACTTTTGTGAATACATTTTATTGTTTATTGAATAAAGAAAATTACTCTCTTGTTTTTTCCTTTCTGGTTGCGTCGTAATGGTTCGCAATATGTGTAATATATGGTTGAAATAAACCCCATCGGACATTATTTCAGAAAAAAGGTTAGGGGACAAACAGTTGATATCTAGTGTATATATAAAAAAAATATCATCAGATTTCTCAACATTTTGCGTTTTTTGCTGTTTCTGTCCTGAAATAGAGTCAAGATGTATTTGAATCTTAATATTAACAGTTTTTATGAATTTCTTTGGTCAGAATTGTATGGAAAAATGTGTTCGTTTGTCTGTTGTATGTTGTTCAGTTAAAATGTTATACTATTTCCGGTGTCCGGGGTCAGATATCACAAGGTGTAGTATACACAAAACAAAAGTGCGAAATGCGCCAAGGAAGACGACGATCGCGGTGTTTTTCTAAGTTTACCTCGGGATTTGTTGTTGCCCCTCACGTCATAAAACGTCCTTCGGTTTTTCAGTTTCTGAAATTTTTAATTTTCGATACGCCCTAAATTGCACAATTAAGAAAGTAAACTCCAAAACACTTCTTAGATTCCCCTAATATTGTGCATATTGGTGCTGGGGACTTTTGCACAATATAACACACACACACACACACACACACACTATTACACACACACGCGCATTAATATTCGCAACTGGAATAAATACAATGACAAGAAAGTAGATTATATTGAAAATAATAAATATTTGTTATGTAAAATAAATGCGGTTTTTATCATTAGGCTACAGACTTATTGATGCACCAAAGTATATATTTGCGTGTACATTGGTTGTTAGTTCCTTACTATAAAAATATATATATTATAGGTGTTCCTCAATTGCAAAAAGGTTGCGAATCAGTTATATACCCATTAAGAAGAGTGAAACAGAAAGAAATCGCTGTAGCCTATTCGAAAAATCTGCGAATCAACAGAAACAAAACGGCGAAATACGAAAAGGAAATTTATTTGAAGATAAAAAGTAGGAACTTGAATATACAGCGTTAAAGTGCATTTTTGCCTATGAAAGAAAATGTATGTGTCACATACATAGTAGTAAAGCAACTCTGTTGTATAGATCGTTTTTGTTTCTGAAGGGAGAAAGCCGGTGTCTATAAAATATGAGCTTTACCTCATTTCTTTATCTGACATTCATAAGAGGAATTGTTGCAAGTTTAGTCAAAAATACTTTTTAAGACACCTAGCAAGCATTCCTGAAAAAGATTTCTCCCTACTCGGATTTTCCTACAGAACTATAGCCAGATCCTGAATCATGCGTAACAACAACTTGTTAACAAGCTGGCTGCTGCAGGGTCAAACACCACTTCAACTTCTATTCCGACCAAAGATGATTACTGCAACCTTTGTATTGTATATATAATAAATAAAAAAATATAAAACAATATGAGTGTATCATATGTGGACATGATAAGTGCCCAACGCACCATTTTTAAAAGTTGATGTTTTCGTTATTTTTAGAGCTACAATGCTGATTCTGAACACTGCATTATGATTCATAATTGTTCAAGCTTCAAAATAAAGAGAACTGAACATTAAAACATCTAAAAATAACGAAAATATCTACTTTTTAAAAATAGTTAGTTGGGCACTTATGCGCGGGCACTCATATTTTTAGTATAAATGTATTTACATATTAGAATGAAATAAGCCCTTGCAGATTCGTAACATAACGTTTTAGTAAATATGTAAGACTTGTCAGTCGGTAAGAGAGAGAGAGCCTACGGATCAATTGGTCGTGATTTCAAATCACGGCAGGGAAATGTCAAATTTATATATCGGTTTGGTTTAACTCGACAGGACTGACACACAGTGTAGAGTTTACCCCCTAAATTAGGTGAGGATTATTCTTGTTGTTCTATTAACGGTGGAAAAACAGAGACTTGGACTAGAGTTTGACAATAAATTATCCAAGAAATTTCGCTCGTGTGAAATTCAATTATGTTCATGTACAACGCTCTTCGTATGCACTCTCTGCGTCGCGCGCGTGTGTGTGCAGTGGATATAGGCCTAGTCAATTTTAGAGCGGAAATCATTTTATCTGATATTGATTTTTGATTCGTGGGGGTTACTGGGGAAATTGTAGTGGGTCTGCCACAACAACGATGCTGCAGCAAACAGTATTTGCATGTGGATAGTGTAAGAGTTTTATGTAATATATAAAAAGGTTGTTTTTAACTGCTTCTTGGCCAAAGAATCAGTTATGGTATGACCATTAAAATTAAAGCAGTCTTCTGATACGTTCAAACATACACGGGTGTCTATATGAGATACGATAGTTCTTGCATAAGAATCAAACAAAGCCGGGAAAATAGGTAGTATGAGGTTTAACAATTCTTTTAAATGCAAGTACCCCTACTTTTAGAAAGTTCACTTTTACAAAAAAGGCGAAAAGATAAAATAGCGTTTAGAATGTGTTTTGCGGCGAGCGGTTATAGAAGCATTCAAGTCTCCTGTACTTCCCATCACTCCAACCCCCGATGACTCTTTCTGCCATCATCACCATGTTTTGCCTCTGGACACGCTAAAAAATGTTTGCCATTTAAATTAATGGTAATTGCTTTTTTGTTTTACGCCATTTCAGCTTACGAAATATTTACATTTACAGGAACGCACTACTTTCAGACTGAGGAGGAAACTTGTGTAGTATAACCGGTTGTACATGTCGATACGCAAACGACACGCGGGTCGCATGTCTCCAAAAATGCATAAGTGCATTTCTTCTGGCTGATGAAACGTCTCGTTCCAGGGTTGTACATTTACGGGAGAGAAGAATCTGTGGAAGGAAACAAAATGTTGGTCCATACAGGAAAAAGGCTCCCCAGCATGGTCGGAGAGAAAGACGACAAAATGCAGTCGTTTATTTTATTTCTGTTGATAAACATCGATGCAGAGCGGGTTCGCGGATCAATCAGGGTATTGCATTCTGTTTTGTTGAAATTCTAACAAGTTGTTTAAGTTCTGTTACTTTACTGAAAAACTGACGATGATGATTGTAGTAGCTCATGCCGCATTCTCTTCTTCCCCCACTCTCTCCTGCACCCTAACAGGTGAGGAGTGGAACTCCCAGGATGTTGACCCTTCGCTGCTGTGCCCAAACTAACTAACTGACTCGCACCCGTATAAATATTCGGAGCTGATTGGTCGAACGCATCCTCTTTGTTCCCTTATTTCCCCTGTAACTTCGGTCATTCGTTTGATCCAATTTCTAGCCCAGAATATGATACCCTAGCGCATATCCCAATACTATATCCCAAAAATCCAGTTTTCTGTACCCTCCTTCCTTCAGTAAGCGAACACACGACCAGAGTGTATTTCATTACACATGTATCGTTCTTACGCACAGCTGAAACGAAATCTCACGCCATCTTAATGATAATTGCTGAACTGCATTTCTGTTTTTATCCGAATTAATTAATTATCTTTTTGTCCATAAGCAACTTCCAACAGGCTTGCAAAAACAACCGTTCGTAGCCATTTCTCTTTTTGTTTACTTTTACGTATATTCAATTAGACGGAAGGTTTCTGAGTTTTTGTATGATTATATCTGAATATGTCTACAAACCAAACACGGTTTAATCTGTACAATGTATTAGCTATGAAGGAGGCACGAAGGAAGAAGACAATTGAAAGGAAGGAAGAGATACAATAATAAAGGAAGGAAGGAGAAATGAACGAAGAGAGATAAGAATAAAGGAAGACACAATGGAAGGAAGGAGATGAGGAAGGAAAGAACAAAGAGACAATAAGAAAGAAAGAAAGGACGGAAAGAAGGAATAAGGAATAAAAGAACGAAGCGAGACAAGAATAAATAAATATAGAAAGAAAGAACGCGGGGAAAGAAGAATAGAATGAAGGGAGAAAAGAACGAAGAGAGAAAAGAATACATAAAGGAAGAAGCACGGAAGGGACAAAAACGGAAAAGAATAAAGAAAGGAAAGAGGAGAGACAAGAATAGATAGCGAAATAAATGAAGGGAGAAAAGAAAGAAGAATAAAGGAAGAAGGAAAATAAAGAAGGAAAATGTAGGAAGGAAGAAATCAATAAAGGAAAATAAAAGAAGAAAAAACGATCGTACTTAACTTGAAGAGAGAAAGCGAAAGTGAAAATAACTGGTTTCCGTACAAAAGACTTTTAGTATGTGGTTTTAATTCGCAAAATATATTTCATAATTAAGAAAAGTGACTTTTACAAATATCTAGACAAGCGATTCTCAAACTGTGTGCCACAGCACGTGAACCGCGTAAATCTTTCCAAATACGCAAACATGTATTTCAAGCCTTGAACGTGTCCAGTACGTGTATTATGTCTGTTCCGCTTCCGCTACAGAATTGCCAATCTAGTGGTTTTATCACTAGATTCAGAAGTCAGAAATTTATTGATATAAGTATGCAATGTACAAGGTATAATCATAAATCCTTTGAGACCTGAGCCTTTTTAGCAACCGATGAAAGGGAATAGGGGTGATGTGTACGTATATCAGTATGCTGATGTAAACGCGTCATTCATTAACTACCGAAATGTTTTTGTCTGATTGATTTCATTTTTACAGTTGTTGTACCGCGTAAGTCAAATATATTATTTAGTGTGCCATCATTCAATAAAGATTGAGAACCACTGATTTAGACACTTACTAATCATAGACTTAAACTAAAGTGTAACAATGTTACCCCAGTTTGATAGTATTTTGTAGAAATTTCTAGCGAAATATTGCACTGACAACAATCTTCTGCTAAGCATAGAATACAGAAATTTCAAAAGATTCTGAATTCGAACCGACTCCAAACAATATTTGTAGAATATCACATCCCATAATCTAGTAAATGATGCTGTGCAGATTAAATCGTTGTTAATGTGCTTGTTTGGGCAGCTAGGCGCCGTTTGTCTCACATGGTTGACGTAATCCACAATGATTCATTTTGATAAAGTCACTTTCATATCATTTGCTACATTCCAATTTCCGTTTTTTTTTTCTTATTTGTTTGGATTTTCTGAGTTGAAAATGCAAAGATGGAGAAGACTTGTCACCACGAGAAGATTTAAGAGTCAATTTACAATCGTCTGTTTTTAGTATTTGTTGCTTGCTGTAATCTGGCATTTTCGTTAAGAGCAGTAAAATGTCCGACCAAAAACCATTCTTACAATTTCGAATTGGATGTTACTATACAAATGACCAGTTTGTTCATATTAATTCTTTTCTTTTCCATATAATATTGATGCTCATATTAATCAACATGCACATAACGGAAATGCCTGTACATACATAAACATACACACACACACACGTACGCACACGCACAAACGTCTGGCTCAGTTTTTCTTCTTCTGATGTTCTCTTACTCACACACACATTTAACACACATGCACACATATTAACACACACGCACACATCACACAACTGGTACACGTTTCCTTTTTCTGTGATGTTCCCTGACACGCACATACACATAGACAAATAGCTGAAACCTTTTCTTCTTCTCTGATGTTCTCGTACACACACACGCGCGTGCACGCACACACACACACACACACACGCACACAATAGCAGGCATTTTCTCTAACTTCCCTTACACACACACGCACAAACAAACTGACACATACATACTCTCTCACTTTCTCACACACACTTTCTCTTTTTCTCCCTGTCTCACACACACATTCATAAACTCCTCGCCGTTTCCCCCAGATACTTACTACTGTAGTGAGTTCGATTCTCACAGGGTGTCCCTTTAGGTGTGGCCTTAAGCCAGGTTAAGCTAGGCATAGTAAATGCCTATAAATGCCTATAATGGCTAGCAAGTTAGTTTGGCAAACAAATACTACTGTACACTTGAAAGCCTTATGCCATACTAAACTAAGATTAGTTATAAATCAATCTTTATTATTATTGGATGAAGTATTGTAACATTTGACCAGCTTTTACCTTGATCCTAATTTTAGTTGTTTTTATACATTATATATCGGGCTACCGTTTCTATGGCAACGAATAACAGCGCTATCGGAAATAGAGTAAGCCTTCCTTGAGAATCGAATTCATACCCCCATTGCCAGAGGGAGACTAGTTCACGCCTAACTGCTTTTACCAATCGGCCACGAAGACTTCATGGATTAGCCGAAGCTGATCTACACTTATAAACTCACTCCCTACAACCGACTATCTGCGCCATATTTATGTTGTTGTTTTGTTTTTACATATAGGACCTAGTAGTCTTTGTTATAAATCAATCTTTATTATTATTGGATGAAGTATTGTAACACTTTTTATTAAATTTGACTAGTTTTTACCGTCCTCCTAATTTTAGTTGTTTTATACAATTTATTAATTCGGGCCACTGTTTCTATGGCAACGAATAACAGCGCCATCGGAAATACGTTAATTAGAAGATTAGTTAATATTTCGGTGCTCGCTGTGGAGAATTGATTAGTAATTTACTTTTTTTTAAATACACGAGCTGAGAATTACAAATATACCCATAGATATCTAAATATACGTTTTGGAAAATAAATGGCATAACTTCGCGGACGAAAGTTTAGGAGGGGATTCCACGTCCGATGCAAGACTGCCAATGGCCGGCGGGGCCCTCACGAGACAGGGAAGTTCTTCCACAGCGACTGGGGAAAATGTTTGGTAACAGGAAGGAGTTCCGGTTTTACAACGTTGCCTCTCCTCTGTGGATTGGGGCCGTGGAAAGCGCCCTGGCTTGCGCAATTGATTTTTTAAAAGGTGGGATGAGGCGTGTACGTTATCGCCCCACCACTAAACCAAAGCTTTACTTGTATGGCCCAGCAAGTGGGACGATGGTAGCAAGGTCCTTAGGACGTAGGTTTTTCCGTTGGAGTTTCTTTAGCAGATAGTTGAGCGGGCTTGTGAGATCTGCCATCAGTTAAAGGTTTAACATACAATAAGGCTGACTGGAGCAGATTGTACACTCTGACCCTGGACATTCCGCAAAACCACAGTTCGTATGCTATAAGGTTTTGAATGTTTAACTTATACTAAGTTCTTACCGTTTATTCTACTTAGCTTTGGGGATCGCATCTTTTTCTTGCTTACGCACGATACAAACTTAACGACGACTGAAGGAAAATGGAAGCCAAATGAGTAATTCTACTTTATTCCCACATAATTTTCGCTACTCATAGTGAGACCAACACGTTGTACGCAAGTGCCTTGCAGAATGATAATTCTTTTAACAATTCCAATTTCTAAGTAAACAGAAATCGAAAATACATTTTAAGGTACTGAAATTCCACTTTGTTTTGGGGATAGCCCCCTTTTCTTGCTTACGCACGATAAAAGCTTATATATGCACATTAACAAAATGTAATTATCAATGTAATAGTCTTAAGTTTCCGAAATCCTTACATGAAGCATTGCCATTATAATTAATTTTTGACTGGGTTTTCTTTCATCTTATTTTTATTACTTTTTATCGGAACTCTCAGATCATTTCCCCTTTTATTCGACAACCATTAAGTAAGCAGCATGGATTGTAAATAAATAATTCGACTATATTTGAACTAGCATCTCTTATCATTGGGAGCCTGTTTTACCGATTTAGCTACGAAAGTTAATCAGCAGGTATATATATAAATACATCTCATACATATATCCACGAATTACAGCACTCATGGCAGTGCAGTGGTTAACGTGCTGGATATGCAAGTCATTGAAAGTAAGTTCAACTCGCAATTGATGTTCTGTACATTTTGGACTTGTGTCATCATCGGCGTAGGTAAGGTTAATTAAAAACACATACCTACTAAAGTCTACATACAAATACATCTAAAGTCTCAAATATATATCATGTATGGCTGGGTATACACAGTATCTTCGAGGACGTCAACTGTAGCGAGATGATTTGCAGGCTCGTCTTGCAGACTAATGCACCATAGCCGGTGCACATGCCACTATGTATGGGACATATGACATGCATATCCTAAATGCATACCTGCATTTCCTCCTCCGACGTCTCGATCTCGCTAAGATGACGATTAGTTTTAACGAACATTACGGGAGAGAAGAGAGAGATGGACAAATGCCAAAGTGCATTTCAGTGTCGATCGAAGCATCTGTGGAAGGAAGAAGTAGATCCATGCAGAAAAAGCTATCACTGTTTTAGAGAGAAATATATGACAAAGTCCAGCCGATTTCAGGAAAAGAGGACTTCTTTTTATTTCTGTTGAAAACTTAAAACATCAGCGACGCGGGAACAAGTTTGCAGTTAAAACAAAGTATTGAATTCTATTTCATTAAACTTAGTAATTTCTTGAAGTGTTCTAAAGTTCATCACTAGCTAGTCGTAGTAGTTCTATCTAAGTGAAATCCTCGACCTGTCTCTTCTTTTCTCTTCTTCTTCCACCCCCATTCTATCCCAGAGGTAGGTCTGTCTACATCCACTGTTCAAACTCAACTGACTTAACGGCCAAGAAGTTTGGAACGAAGCAGACCCCTAAAATACTTTACGCTCATTGGTCAGCGCAGTCGGTCTCACTCTCTATTTCTCTTGTGGCTCTTTGTATACCCGGTCATCCGAAATCTCCGGCCAAGTTCGACATATATTCTGAATCAAGCCAGCAACCCTTGACCCAACATTTTCGACTAACATTCACCTTTGAGTCCCTTGCTTCTCATCCTCTCTTTACTGCGACACACACACACACACACACACACACACACACACACACACACACACACACACACACACACACGCATACTTATTTCATAACACTAATTCGCAAGTGTAGTTAGTTCGATCTTTCCTGAGTGTTCCTCTACTGAAGCCTTATGCCAGACTCAGCTGAGCTTAGTAAATGATAAGGGTGCCACGCCGTGTAGCAATGGTTAAACATCTAGTCTCGCAGATCATTACTACTGTAGTAAGATCAATCCGCACTGAGTGCCTCAAACATGTGGTCTTATGCTGTACTAAGCTTAGTAAATACCATAGCTAGTACCTAGTCCCCCCCCCAAAAAAAACATGTAATGGTCAGTAGTTAGTCAAAAACTAGGTCAAACTATTTAGCTTTATGTTAAGGCAAAATACCTCATTGAAAGCTAAAATTGAAGTTTTACAATCTGGAAGTATAAATCGAGAAACGAGACAAGATTTCGTAGAAAATAAACAAATATCTTTTGACCTAGTTCATACCTAGTTTAAAAAACAAACTAGGCCAGTAGACAGTCAGGTGTATACAAACTAGGTACTAGGTCAGAACTAGGCCAGTCAATAACTATGTACCAGCTATGGTAAATATATGTATACAGGTTTCCTCCACTATCCGAAAGTAGAGCATTCAAATGGAACATTTCGAAAGTTGTAAAGCTAAGAACCAATTACCATCAATGTATATGGGAAAACATTTGAGAACTCCCATACCCCCAAATTAACTTACTTCTACGCACAAAATAAATCGATATAAAGTACAGAGGCTCACTGCCACAGTTCAAAGTTATGGCAGCTTGAGGTCTTTCGTAAAAACGAAGTGTGTAAATCAAACTTTCGTAAAGTGGGGGATACACACACACACACACACACACACACACACACAC
>VCCN01004469.1:2458820-2470838 GCA_006491835.1 Architeuthis dux | reverse complement strand
TGGAAGCCCATAAGAGAACCGAGACAGGCAGCAGCCGGGCTGAAGGCACAAGGCCGGGTCGCCTGTTAGGCACCCCTTATCTCTCTCCCACTCTTCATTCTCCGGTCGAAAAAATGTATCTTATAAAATTAAAATATATCCGGATATTTTTACAAAGAAGTTTCGAGTCTTCCTTTCTCGCCAAGTTCAGGATTTCCCTCCCGCAAATGAGCAACCCAGGACGAGACCTCTCATGTCGGCAGAACATGTAAAAGGGTATAAAACATGTACAGTTTAGGTTGTGTATTTATTACGCAAAGAAAGCAAGCGAAAATAATTAGAACACATCATTTGAAATTCAATTTATTGCAAAGAACATAAGAATTCTGCTATCGTAACTGATATACTCATCAAGGTGATCTCTGATAATAGTTCTTCGATTTGTGGGTCTATTAGTGAGAAACACATCCCCACTACCCTTAAGCCATTCACCACGACTTTTATTTTTACCTAATAGCCTTATCCCCCCTTGGACTACCTAAATCCCCCCTTGGACTACCTAACCGCCCCCTTAGGGGGACCCCCCCCAGTTGGGAACCACATATTTAAACAGTTGGCTTTCTCTTCTTGCTCGACACAAATAGAGTCATTCTGAGACAAGATAGTCACTGATGATGAAAAATTGGTTTATTATGAGATTCTAAAACGAAGAAGATCGTGGTTATATCCAGGATAGCATTCAACAACACAACCTAATCGGAATCTACTGGGGAAAAGTTCTTCTCTATTTTTTGGTTGGACTAAAAAGAACACTGAGCAATTAGCTTGTTTGAATGAGGCAGAGCATATACATTTTTCTGAATAAGGAAGTCGACTACATGATATTTCTGTATGACAACGATCATCCTCAGATTGTATCAGGTTGTAACGAAAGTTCTGTCCGATTTTTCGACTGGAAACTTTGAACAAGATTTAATTAAGTCAAATCTTTAACTGATATTTCCTCTTCTAGATGAATAATATATCTCATTTTCTTTCAGATTTTGAAAATTATTTGAAGAAAATCTTTCAAATCGACCCCACCTTTGCTCCAAGTAAAGAACACATTTGTCCTGTCATACTCTATGAATTTCACAGAGGGAATACTGCAAATTCAGCATCAAAAGCACATATGGTGATGGTGTAGTGTGTGAAAGAACATGTAGGAGATGGTGTCCCGTTTCAGAAAAGGGGACTTCAGTCTAAAGGATAAGCCAAGAGAAAATCGCCCAAGAGGACTTGATTCTGATGGACTGGAAGCAGCCGTTGAAGCTAACCTTACCATTACAGTTAGTGAACTCAGCAGGCAGTTCAAAGTAAGACATATGACTGTCCATCGTGAAATGAAAAGGCTTGGGAAGTGTCAAGGGTTGGGAAGTAGGTTCCACATGGCATGTCAGAAGAGAATCGCAAACAACGTGTCGATTATTGTGCATCATTACATACTCGTCAGCTTCAAACGCCTTTTTGGACAGTCATTACTGGGGATGAGAAGTGGATCCTTTACCTTTTAAGCGAAGGCATCAGTGGCTTAGTCGTGGTGGAAAGCCTGCTCAGCAGCCATGAGTGGGCCTGTATTTGAGTGTATGGTGGGATATGCAAGGCATCGTTTATTACGAGCTGTTAAACAATAATCAAACAATCACAGCCGAAGTTTACTGCCAACAGCTAAGCCATTTAAAAGCAGCTTTGGACAAAAAGCGCCCACATTTAGACATTTAGCAAACAGAAATGGGATCATCCTTCACCATGATAACACACGATCCCATTCTGCACGAATAACCAAAGATCTGGAAGAACTCGGCTGGGGAAAATGTTTCATCCACCATATTCCCCGGACCTTGCTCCTTCCAATTACCATCTGTTTAGAAGTTTGCAAAGCCATTTGGATGGACTTAGACTAACTTCAAAAGAAGAGGTAAAAAATGAGTTAGTCTCTTTCTTCAACTCGAAACCTAAAGAATTTTATACACGTGGCACCAAAAAGCTTGTTGACAGATGGGATATGGTCATTGAAAACAATGGTGACTATATTAATGATTAAATACATCTATAATAACCACTATTTAGTTTTATTTGTCTTTGAAAAATTAGGACAGAACTTTCGTTACAACCTGATAAATTCGATGTAGCAAACTATCATAGAACTGGAATGGGATATTCTTCCACGTATTCTCCAGATCTGTCACATTTAGACTGAGTTGTTTCGCTCCATGAAACATAGGCCGGGGACAGCAGGGCCAACCGTGCACCCCTCCACCCGACCCATGATCCTGTATTTAGGGTACCAAAATGTTCCTTAGGATGTCCTCTTTCAGAAGAAAGATGTTTCCATGAAATAACTACCTGGTTTGTATAAAACAAAGTGGCCACAAGCACACACCAAATAAGACAGAATTTCATATCTCGTCTCCCAGTTGACATATCTGAGGACGTATCCGAGTACTTTAAAAGGCTAACTCATGGTTGTATAAGTTGGCCACGTTCGATTAATCGAAATATTAGAAACTGTCAACATAGGTCTCTTCAGTTTTTAAGTTTGTCGGGCTGGCTATGTATATATGTATCGCGCGTACAGGCCGCACCAATTGAGCTAGAGGGTTGAACGTTTCAACATTTACTCCTTATTATGTCTAGAAAAAACGTTTTTTTGTTGTTCTTTTTAACCCCCCCCCCCAAATAGAAGTTGTTAAGTTTGTCTGGTTGGCTATGTTTGTACGTTGGTGACATGGCAGTTTCTATTGAGTGACTAACCAGACCTGTTTTCTTAATTTTCTCACTTTTGGATATTTTACTTTCTACCATGCCGTTCATTTCCACACTTTTCACGAATCTGTATTCGAGTAAAAAAAAGCAACAGAAGTGCTAGATACCCGCCCATAGGCTCCAGTCGGAACGAACTCGTTTAATACACAAGAAACGAATAAATGATTTACAATACAACTTATTTCCCGTCGGACTCCCTAGATTTAGAAACAGACGAATTTGACTCATACTCCAAGTCGGGGGTTCAATTTGCAATGTAAGTTTATGCTAAACTGATCCCTTTGTGTCTGACAGCATTCACGCTTGCTTTTTGAGAATTAGGACTTTTCAGTGATCACTTCCCAACAAAAGACGAAAGAAGTAACTTATTCATTGATCACCCATTTTCCAATTGTTTAATTGATCACTCCCAACACGACTTGCTACCAAAAAACGTTGGTCACATGACGGTTTCTATTGAGTGACTAACCAGACATGTTTTTCTTAATTTTCTCCCTTTTAGATATTTTACTTTCCACCATGTCGTTCATTTCCATACTTTTCACGAATCCGTGCTAGATACCTGTCCATAGGCTCCAGTCGAAACGAACTTGTTTAATACAAAAGCCACGAATAAATGATTTACAATACAACGTATTTCCTGTCGGACTCCCTAGATTTAGAAACAGATGGATTTGACTCATACTCCAGAGACTATCGCATATAACATACCAAGAGTAAACACCTGTCTTGCTCAAGGTGGCCACTTGAGCAGTGAGAGACGAGACTCATCTGAACAGAAAAGCTTTTAATTAACGCTTCCCAAATTATCCAATTAGAACAGATGTGTCCTACGGCTACAACAGGGAAGAGGGAAGACATTCGTAGGAATGTGCTAATAAGATCTGAAATGCACATGTGACCCTCAGTACTAATTAAATGACACGGCAATATCAGATTAATAAGTTGTTTCCCAAATAGAAGCAATATCAACCGCAGAAAACATATTTCATAAGCAATGGGAACGGGCGCCTCAATATGGGATAGTCGATAACATACTTCCCTCTAAGCTGTGTGCTTGGGCGCGCGCACGCACGTTCTGCAACCAGCACACAAAAGAAATTATATGCACACAAAAGATTTCAAATTCTGTAGATAGCTTACTGAGTTTATATTGAGAAAATATTGATTCACTATGTAAAATTCAAAGGTGTGCATATACCTTTGTCATAGGGAGAAATATTGCACACCATAAGATTTTTACGTACACAAAATTAGAGGGATCGTTGGTCGATAGTAAGCAGACCATTATTACTATATATTGAATTTCTTTCGCACTGGGTGCCGCTTTTATGGCTTTGTGGCAGACTAAGACACGGGGTGTAATATCAAGACAATAATATAAGACAACTGCTGGATATCGCCACTCAACATTGACCCCTCAAGATCATAAAGAAAAGGACATTGTACGGAGAAAATGTTTTTTCTGGGAAATTTGTTCAAAACATATTTGTGAATAAAATATTTTATTAATCACACATTGAATTGGAAGGAATTTACTTGGAATGAGAAATAGTTCTTAGGTGGTCCAAAGCAAACAATATTTTGCTTGGTGTTTCGTCTATAATTGAAGAAAGTACGAATATCATCTACTGTACTCACTTAAGACTTTATTTTCTGGTATGTAAACACGCATGTGAACACCCGCTGTATAATACTAATAAGCTTGGTGATTATGCAGTCAAATATAAACAAACGTCTCTGTGTTATGATATCTAAAGGTTATCCTGGGGTCAGACACCTGTGCGGAAATGTAAGTGACCTCGATCACCTTAGGAAATAGGTATATTGCGTCAGTGTTCAAAACAGGATGTGGGGACCGGTGATTGACACCGCGTATGCGTTAGAGAAACCTATAAAGCAGACCCGAATAGAAAGCTCGGGGGCGGACAGAAATCTCGACACTAAAAGAAGAGACAGACATCAGCGGACGAGGCCGCTGTCCCTGTTGGGGACAGACTGGCGGTTCTCCTTATCTCTCTTCCACTCTTCACTCTCCGGCCGACAAAGATGTATGTTGTGTAATAAAAATATGTCCAGATATTTTTATAAGCAAGTCTTCGAGTTTCCTTTCTATCCAAGTCCAGGACACCCTAGTATCCAACATCTGTTTTAATAATTGATTTATAGAAAAACTGAATTCATTTCTGTTCATTCATATTTATTGTTTGACACAAAAGGTAAGAAAACAGGTCTGGTTAGTCACTCAATAGAGACCATCTGGGGCTGATCAATTAAAAAATTGGAAAAAGGGGTGATCAATGAATAAGTTACTTCTCTCGCCTTATGTTGGGCAGTGATCACTAAAAAAGTCTGAATTTTCAAAACAACAATCGTGAATGTTTTTTCCTAGACATAATAAGGAGTAAAATATTTAAATCTCCAGCCCTCTAGCTCCATTGGTGCGATACATATATACATAGTCAGCCAGACCAGCTTAAAAACTGAAGAAACCTATGTTGACAGTTTTGGTGACAGTTGTGGTTGACGTTTTCTAATAACAAATGCTGTAGGCATTATATTTGTTATCCTCTTTTGAGCACAGTAGAAGCACAACGAATTATCGACTACTGTTAATGATGACAAACATTTCAGCAAAACATTCAACGAATAACGATAACCTAACACTTGCTTAACATTAGTTTAAGAGTCAGAAAAACAATTCCAGAGACGAAAAATGGGAAAAGGGATCTGAATAAGTTACTAAGAAATTCAGGAAATATCCCAGTGAGGTTGGTGGGAGTGTAACTAATTTTACATTTTCTTTTTTGAAAACAAATTTAGTTCGTCGTGAAGCAATAATGACACAAGCTCGTCTTGCAGAACATTACTATTGTAGGAGTCATTGAAGCTAATCTTAGTAAATTCGGCGCTTCGCCGTGGACAATGGTAAACAATGTCACTGGGTGCCCAGCATGTAAAACCTTGTGCCATTCTAGGCTAAGCTTAGTAAATATGAGCACCTCGTCGTTTGGCAATGTTGAACATGTTCGTCTTGCAAACATTACTATTGAGGTGAGTTGGATCGCTATTGGCGCCCCACATTTGCGGCCTTGTACCATACTAAGCTAAGTTTAGTAATCCTAGTGTTGTACTAAGCTAAGTTTAGTGGAGGAATGATGAACAAGCTCATCTTGCGAAACATTAATTCTGTAGTAGTAACTGGATTGTCACTGGGTGCTCCACATTTGAATCCCAGTGTTGTACTAAGCTAAGTTTAGTAAATATAGGCACCTCGCCATGGAGGAATGATGAACAAGAGAAAATGGGTAGAAAGTTGTTAATTTGAATGCTAATGTTATTACATATATCCTGCACGTATCGTATTACCAGTCTCTTATTTCGGTCTCACCATTCTGAGATTCTGTTTCAATATATCTTTTGCCATAATAATTAATTTGGCTTGGTTGCCAAAGAAGATAAGAACTGATTTTGGCGATATTTTATCTTTGTAGATCTCCCCGACCCGAGGCGAAGAGCGTTGGTAGCAACCCGTATGAACAGAAATGAACGTAGGATAAGTTTACAGACGCACAAGATGGTTCTTATTCGTGCGTGACGTGGAAATCAATGATTGGGGCAGAGTTTTAAAATCAGTTCAATCAATCAATGTCTTCAGAGAAGAAAGATCCGATTATTTGGAGATTTTGATTTTTGTACATTCTTTTATTAATTCAGTCTAATACGAAGGAGTAGCTATTTTGATATTTTGCGAATGAATATATAGATATATATGACAGCTAATGTCTCGTAACAACTGTGCATGTCAGGGTCGGAGATATATAAGAAGGTAAGCCGGCCTAGAGTACTTCATTTTGATGGGTTCAATAATGTAATGGGTAAGAAGATTTGAGTGACTTTGATAAAGGTCAAATTGAAATGGTCAGAAGACTAGGTCAGAGTATTTCCGAAACAGGGATGTGTTGGACCAACAATTTCACTCTGCAGAACCCCCACCACGTAACTTGCAGCAGTTAAAGGACCTCCTGTTAACATCCTGGCACCAGATCCCACAGGGAAACATTAAAGACTTGTACAGTCTATACCCGATTGGGTAAGAGATGTTTTGCGGGCACAATGAGGACTAACACCTTATTAGGCTGATGGTCATAATGTTTTGGTCATCAGTATATATATATATATATATATATAGTCGTATTATTGTAAAAAATACAAGTCATATATAAGAATTTCGATATATGTTGTTGAAAATATTTAATTTGAGTGAAAAAGTTAGTTTTATAACTAACACTATCTTATGGAGCTATGAAAATATTTAATTTGAGTGCTCAACATATGAAAAAGTTAGTTTATAACTAGCACTATCCTATGGAGCTAGAGAAAAAAAAATCATTCAGTTGCTGATTTGACAAGACTGCAGAAGCAACGAAACGAACGTTGTCAGCGCCAAACATTTTGGTTTCAATATGGAATATATATATATATATTGGTTCACTGATAACACACTCAGATCGATCGCAAAATAATAATCATAACAGTAATACAAGATTTCCATTGCACACACATGTAAATACGGTCTGGGATTTCACTGGTTGGCCTTCTATTCATAACACCAGTATATTAGTGTAATATTTATTTTTTTGTTTTATTTTGTTGGTAACTGCCTCTTAAGGATCAGTAAATATGATACATGTATAGATGTTTGAAATCAAACAATTATCATCACCATCTTAACATAATGTAGCAATGGTTATTTGAGCGTTTCAGTGCAGTGTTTAAACGAGAGAACTTACTGACGGTTTTCTTTTTTTGTTGTTATCATTAACTAAAGGTGTGAAACCTTTAGTTAACACACTATTATATATAATAGGCTAGCTGTTCATACAGCCTGTGATATCACAGGCTGGATATATTAAACAAATACGTCAAAACGTTCATTCAATATAATGATTACATATGTAGCAGGTAGGATTTATGACACAACGAGAAATCTGAAACAAAGAAGTAGCTTCCGACGAGATCTGAACTCGCATCCCACAGCTTTGGAGGCCATTCTTCATGGATGCCGTCTTAACCACTCGAACCACGGAAGCTTCGATGATTAATCTTAGCTGAAATCTGTAGTCATTCCACCACCCCTTCATCTCTGATTCTCTACGCCATCTTAGTTTTACTACCTAGTAATAGAATAGTTATATTTTTGAATTTCCTCTATAAGAGTAAGTAAAATTCGTAATAAAATAATAATAGTGAAAATCAAAAGGTATTAAAAAAAATAATAAAAGAAGACATTTATACCTACGTACAGGAATACATGTAAGTATATCTTATTGCATCAGTGCGCATGTGCATGTGTGTCAGTAGGAAGAGGATTAGTGCGACGTAAATACAATCTATATATAATACGGGTTTACCAGCTATCTGGAGCGTTCATCGGAAACTTTTCATGTGCCGAAATGGCGTAAAGCGAAGAAGCAAAACTTATATGGGAAAGGTTTTTGAGCTATCCTAGACTCCACAAATAACTTTCTTCTATGTCATCCAATGTTACGCTAAGTGTAACACCCTAACGAGCTCTCTTAGGCTTTTGTAACACCGTAGGACACATATTACTAATGTATGGACAAAATAAATCGAGATAAAGCACACATTCTGACAGACTCAGTTCAAAGCTATGGCAGCTTGAGATCTGGTAAAAGCGAAGTGGCGTAATGCAGTGGATATCTGTAATCTAAATTCAAGGTAAAGTTTGAAAGATACAAATATTAGAGTACAAACATGTCAACAGATTAATTCCAGGTGACAGAGAAGCAGGAAGCAAATTACATCTCAAACACAAAGGATTGATCATTATAGAAAAAAATGGCAGTGGAAAATATTCGTAAAGGAACAAGCCAGATATGAGGCAAATGGACACTAATTGCTGCGTGATATTCGACTACGTTACTTACCGAATTCGCACTAATAGAAAAGCAACCAGCAGCGATTAGGGATAATTGCAATCCACAAGAGACGCCGTTACCAATCTCAAGTGAGAGAAAAATATCTCCTGGTTTTTTTGACAGAGAATCGTACGCGAAAACAGAACCATTGCAAAGAATTTCAGACATATTCTTGGTGAGGGGAGGCAGAATAAAGGGTTGGTTAGTTAATACGTATTAACATGTTGATAAGAGAATAAAACAAATTGTTAGTATCTATCTCGGTGAATTATATCTGCCTCATTCTTTTCATATCTGGAAATCTATCTATATGTGTGTGTGTTTTCATATCTAATTTGGATTATCCATATGTACTGATCTCAGTCTTTTCATATATATTTAATTCTTATCACATGCCTCGAGATTAATATGGAACGAATTGAGTATACTATTACAATGTGGGTATGGTGCGTTCTATCTTTTAAGGATTTGAGAGAAAAAATATACATATTTTAAAATACATTTTTTTCTTTTTCGAATGTAACGGTATTATTGGGAACCGGAGATGTATAGTAGCAGGTTGGCTTGACGCAGCCAATCGTGTGTTCCTTCTGCATGTTGTTTTTAATCTATCTTCGCTGGTTGGCTAAGCCATTAAGACAAAGAACTTTGAATTTCGGCGCCAAAAATGTTCAGAGAACAAAGAAGATATCGAAGGACAGTCAGTCAGGCCGAGAACTCTGAACGATGCAGCCGCTCCTTTGAACCTAGCAGTTCAGCCCGGGCATGGGAAGCAGAGAGAGAGAAAGGGGAAGACGGTAGATTGATGGAGTCAAATAGTTAATGGTTGAGAGAAGTAATTTAATTAAGTTGTACTAAGAGTTTCTTTGACGATTGTTTCTTTGATTCATGGAAAATAGCGGTCTGCTAATGTTTTTGGCTCGGGTCCATCTGTTCATACCGAATACAATTGAAATAAACCTACTCGATTTTACCTGACAAAAGATAGACTTATCGTATTTGTTTTCTCTCAAACGAAAGAAGGTTATTAGTACCAACAGTTTTGCCTCCCACAGGCTCCACCCGGCGGTTAAAACACATTCCTGTATTTTATATCTCTCTCTCTACTCTTCCCCGTGTTATCGTAATGGCACCCGGCGACATGAATCTGACTTTTGGGCGTCATCGTTCCTGGATCGATTGGTGATCGTCACTGAACCAACCAACCGTGTTGTCGGCGGAAGTGCACATGTAACCGGAATGCATAGTTCAATAACTTCATACCCAGATATTTGCATCATAGTCGCCATCATGGCTATGTAACAATACTTTTGGTGTGCTATACGTTTATTAATGTGAATGTGTCTGTTAGTGGAAAGAGATAGATTAGTGGGGAGCAGCATAACTTTGCGTTCACAAATTACCGACGCCATGATATTAGTCGATACTTCAAACGTGAATGCAACCGAAAAGAGAAAATATCTTGCATTTTCGACCCACACATATATCAAATATGAAACGCTCTGCCTTTATTTATCTCCAATCTCTTTCTTTTGAGCTTTTTAAAAAATTAATTTTTCTTTTTCGTTTTTTAGTTCAGTTTCTCTCAAATTATCTCAGAACCCATCTACCCTAAGTACAAATCAAGAAATTCTAGCGAACTTTGCAGATGCATTTTAGTTCTTTTTAAAAATTTAATTAAACCTGCATCAACCTTCAAACTATTTCAATAGAGATTTAACTGATATTCATGTTATTACAATCTATCTATCTATCTATCTATCTATCTATCTATCTATCTATCTATCTATCTATCAGCGTTGTTCACGATTGTTGGCACCATTGAGTCTTTTGTATAACCTGTACAATATCTTCAAAAATAAATGGATATCTACTCAATTTGTATCATCAGAATATTTTAATAGGATGACCAAAGTAATTTGACACAAAAACATTATTATTATTCAAGGGTGCCAATAATCGTGACTATCTATCTATCTACGTATATCATCATCAGCCGTTACAAGTCCACTGCTGGACAAAGGCCTTTCCCATCTCCTCACATGACGACCTATCTTGTGCTAACCTCTGTCACGTCTTACCGGCAAACTTTTCTATCTCGTCCCTCCATCTTGTATCTGGTCTTCTCCTACTGCGTTTACGCTCTCATGGGCACCAATCGGTTAGCCCTTTCCCCCATCTATTGTCATCTCTTCTTGCTAGGTGACCAGCCCATCACTATTTGTACTGCTTAATTATTTGTATAATATCCTTCACTCTAGTCCTCCATCTGATTCATGTTGATCTTTTTCTATCTCTTAGCATTGCTCTTTCCATGGCTCTCTGTGCCACCCTAAGTTGGTTTTCAGCTCGTTTTTATTAATTTTCACGTTTCGCATCCGTAAGTCATGGCTGGTATTATGCAATCGTTATATACGTCACGCTTTAAGCACATTGGCAAGGTGCGCTTCAGAATGTCTCTATTCATACCAAATGCGCTCCAACTTATCATTATGCGTCCTTTTATTTCGCAGTCATTGTCTTTCTCTATCTTTATGGCCTTTTTCGGGACTTTATCGTTGAGCATTACTTTTGTCATTGTTCTGTTCATCTTTAAATCTATTTTTTTACTTTCCCTATTTAGATCAGTTACTATGTTTTGTAATTCTTCGGATGCTTCCCCCGTCATGGAAATCTCATCGGAAAATCTTATGTGGCTTAAGTATTCTCAATCTATTTTTATTCCCATTCTCTCCCAGTCAGTTTTTCGAAAGATGCTTTCAAGGCTCGTTGTAAATAGTTTAGCTGATATTGTATCGCCTTGCTTTACTCCTTTAGCTATGTTTATCTTGGTTGTAATTTATGTAGTCTAATTATTGCGGTGCCATTTTCGTATATGTTTTGGATAATTTGTATGTAAATTCTCGTTAACACCTTGTTCTCGCTTTGCGTTGAAGACTGCAGAGTGTTCTACCGAGTCAAATGCTTTCTCATAATCTAGAAAGGCCAAACAGAGTGGTTTGTTGTATTTTAAGGACATTTCGATTAGTTGATTATTCCCATTCACTCCCAGTCAGTTTTCCGAAAGATGCTTTCAAGGCTCCCTGTAAATAGTTTAGCTGATATTGTAAGTGATCTATTGTTGAGTAGCCGCTTCTGAAGCTTGACTGCTCGCGTGTTTGATTTTCGTCTAGAGTGCCTGTTAATCTGTATTTTTGTATTTTTGTGAATAGTTTATATATGGCGGTAGTTTCCAAGGTTGTAATTATCCTCTTTCTTGTGGAGTAGGATTACTATTCCTAGACATAAGTTT
>VCCN01004469.1:2443436-2458395 GCA_006491835.1 Architeuthis dux | reverse complement strand
TTAGCGACTTCTTCAGAATATATTCCTTCTGTTATGTCTGGGATATTGCTATTATCTATAGCTTGATTAGTTTGTGGTATTTTTATTTTTGAAGCGTACAAACTTTCATAGTATTCTTCCGTTACCTTTGTCAATTTGGCCCTATTTTTTCTCCTTTAGTGTAAGCATCTGTTGCTTGTAGGTAAGGTCTGTGGATCGGGCGTGTTTTAAACTCTACCCCTTTCTGATTGCCTCTAATATCATTTTCGTGTTTTTCTTTCTTTTTTCTTTTCTGATTCTTTTATTTTTTAATTTATGTTCTGCTTTTTTGTTTTCGTCTTCTTTAGTTTCTATCTTCATATTGCTTACCATCTCTGTTGTTTCCTTGATTATATTTGTCAGACTATTACTCTTTTCCTCTATGTCACTTTCGCTATTCCGCAAGGGCTGAAATCTGTTCTACCACTTTTTATTAAATTTGACTAGTTTCTTGTTTTTATACAATTTATTAAAAAGCAGCTAGGCGTAAACTAGTCTCCCTCTGGCAATGAGGGTGTAAATTCGATTCTCACCATAGGCTTACTATTTATTTCCGAGTGCGCTGTTATTCGTTGCCATAGAAACAGTGGCCCGAATTAATAAGTTGTATAAAAGCAACTAAAATTAGGACGAAGGTAAAAATTAGTCAAATCTAATAAAAAGTGGTATGTTAAAATACTTCATCCAATAATAATGATAACGATTGATTTATAAAAAAGACTACTAGGCCTCATATGTAAAACAACATAAATATGGCGCACAGTCGGTTGTAGGGAGTAAGTGTAGATCAGCTTCTGCTTATCCATGAAGTCTTGGCCGATTGCTAAAAGCAGCTAGGCGTAAACTAGTCTCCCTCTGGCAATGAAGGTGTGAGTTCGATTCACACCGTAGGCTTTCTCTTTATTTCCGATTGCGCTGTTATTCGTTGCAATAGAAACAGTGGCCCGAATTAATAAGCTGTATAAAAACAACTAAAATTAGCATGAAGATAAAAACTAGTCAAATTTAATAAAAAGTGGTAAAGTAATGAATTTATTCCCGACAAGTAATGAAGTTATTCAAAATCATCACTTGAGTTTAAAGGTTTGTGGTGCACTCTATAACTCTTTTTTATTTTATTTATTATTGATCTGTCGATACCTATCTCTCTAACCTTTTCATATCTATCAGTACAGTACATGAATGTGTTCGGTTGAGAGGTAGGTAAACATTGATAGTGTGTCAATACAGAACTGTTGTTAGCATTCCAGACATTGGTGCCACTAATCGGCACTCACATCCACAAAAGGCTTCGGATATCATGGCAGGTAACCAACAATCTGCTGAATAACGACGCGACACGATCGTAACACTGTACCAGACAGTCTGCACATTTGTTTACTGGTTATAACTCCATATAAATATCTAACCTTTCAAGATGACACAACTATGTTTCATTGATTAATTACTATGGCTGCATTTACAGTCTAACTCAGTCTAGCTCAGTCTAGCTCACAAAGTCTACGGCTTATCCATATACGTTTTCCTTCGGCGCTGGACCTTATAATACCCAGCCAATTTTCACTCCGGCTAGATGTTATTTATAACCAGGAGACACGACATCATCATCCGTTTTGATATATCCCATATGCATTAATAGAAACCCGACTCCACTGAGGGATTCAGACGCCCGTATCCAGCAGCATTGCAATTTATTTAGATACTTTCACAGGCCACCAATAAAATTGTCTAACAACTGTCAAATAGAAAGTAGAGTGGAGGAAATAGTTTGGAACACACACACACACACACACACACACATATATATATACACACACATATGTACATAGATTGGTATACATACATACATACATACATACATACGTACGTACATATATCAAAATAGATGTAAGCAATGAAGCGGCTTTTTTGTTAGTTCCCACGCCCATGTTAGCTCACGCCCATAATTTCAAAGTACGGAAGCCTAAAAAGAAAAATAATATTAAGTTGGAGATTAAGTTGCGTTTTCTTTTTCTCGACGACTAGAAACACAATTCGTATTGTTAGTTTGGGGTCAAAGTTTAACAGCAGTTTGGTCTTGGAGAATCAAAACATTTCAACCTTTCTCCCAAACGGTCAGTCTTGTATATCTTTTCAGTTGAATTGCAGATTCGTTAAGTTGTCAGATTTTTGCAGCTCTGTCTGAGAAGAGGCTAAAACTGTCAAAAGTTTGAAAAAAGAAATCTAGCCACTTAGGGTATAGCATTTTGGGGCTTTTTCCTTAGTCCAAAATGTTCATAACCAGTGGGTATTGATATGTTAAGTTTATTTTGTTAGGGAATGGGGTTTTCATTTTCGTGAAAAAAACCCCAGCATGGGTCTTTTTCGACGAGAGAAAGAAATGGGTACTTTTTTCTTTTTAGGCTTCCGTACTTTAGAATTATGGACGTTAGTTTTACGTGAGGACTAACTGAAAAGACCCGCAATGAAACTTCTAAGAGCAATTGACCTGAGATTGGTACGAGCTCAACGATTGGGCAGAGACTGGTGAACGCTTTCCCTGTTCTGTGCTGTGTAACCTACAAGGGAACGTCGGAATGGAAAAGTCACTCGTATTGTTTCCACGTCGAATGATCAATTCTCTTTTTAAGACGAGAAAAGTCTTCAGAAACAACGGACACAATTTAAAAGATAATTAGTTTATCTCATTTTGAAGTAAGAGAAAATAAATTCATAAGCAAATCCTCATTTATTTTCTTTTGACACTTAAAATTAAGAAATTACTTTTGCATCATCACAATACTCTAGTACAAGAGAAAGGAAAAAAAACATAGAAACAGGAAAAACACAAAACAAATAAAAGTAAGACGAAGGAAAAATAAAGGGAAGGAAAACAGGTCTGCTTTGTCACTCAGTAGAAACCGTCACGTAACAAACGTTTTTTGGCAGCATGACGTGTTGGGAGTGATCAATTAAAATATTGGAAAAAAGGGGTGATCGATGAATAAGTTACTTCTCTCGCCTTTTTGTTGGGCAGTTATCACTAAAAAAGTCCGAATTTTCAAAAACAAGCGTGAATGCTGCCGGACACAAACTAAGGGACCAATTTAGCATAAACTTACATTGCAAATTGAACCCCCCACTAAAAACCTGTTTAGGGTGGAATTTTCAAAAGAAAAGGTTTTTTCTAGACATAATAAGGAGTACATGTTTAAACTTTCAGCTGTCTAGATCCATTGTTGCGGCCTGAGTGCGTGTTACATACATACATAGCCAGCCAGACAAACCTAAAAACTGGAGAAACCTATGTTGACAGTTTTGGTGACAGTTTTGGTTGACGGTTTATAATTGCTTAATTCTGTTTTGAGCGCCATTTCTTTCGTGAAAAGCGCGACTCTTTCAAAGTGCCATAAAAATCAATTAGCCTGATTCTGAATCAGAGGAAAAGACAAATAATGACTTAATAGTGTCTACGAAATTAATTATAGTCTAATACCCTTTTCTGAATTCGAAAATGCAACTCTGACTCAAAATTTGGCAAACATATATTTAAAAAGCTTTCTTCCATTCTTGAATTTAAGAGAAGACACACATCTTAAAATGTCTCTAACTGGCTTAACATGAAATGTTTAGAGAATCTCAATGGATAGTGCGTAGGGTGAAGACTTTGACAAAAGACAGCATAAACCTGTCCAGTATAGAGTTCAATGTGATGTGAGTACATTAGTTCAATATAAGAGGGAGACTGAGTAACCACACGAGAGAGTATCTGCATACACAGTAAGTTATGATCGATTGCCAAGATACATCAAGGTCGCGCAGCAGTTTCTCGAGATATCTCAAAATAGCTGAATACTTTCTGGGCAGATCACATATGTGTCAATCTATTCGATACATGTAATCGGTCTTATTCGGTGTAGTTTCAAAGAGAAGAGAAAAGAAGTGAAGGGAGGGGTAGGGGGAGCTAAGAGAAAGGAATGAAAGTGGAGAGAAGAGGGGGTGAAGGGAAGAGAAGGGGAAATGAAGAGAGGTGGAAGAGAAGACAAGATCCGGAACTAGAGAAAGTAGGAAAATGGATGAATTCTACATCTGAGAAAGATTGAAGCCGAAACGCAATGTTATCAATCAAAAAGGATAAGGATATTGGTTCGAACAGCTCGTGGAATGAAGAATCAATTTCCATTTAGTTCTTCGTACTTGGGTTTTTTGAAACCCACTCAAAGATCTGTTGAAGAAGGAAAAGAAAGAGTGGTGTCACAAAAGGCAAATTCCATTCCCCAACGATGACTGATTAACTGGTGGAAATCAGTGTGATTTAGTTCTCTTAAGCTTATGTGATAGGGAATCTTTTGAAATGTCTTTATTAGCCTCTGCACACCGTCTTCATGTTCTGGTCATAGTCTTTAGCTATTTGTACATACAGGTTAGCCCCCGCCCCCTCTATTCGCTATTGGTGTGTCGTTGGTTCTCCAAATTTTCCTCTGGTGATCTGGATCTCTAAAGTGAGCCTGATCATGGTTGCAAGTCGTCACTCGACAATGAAAGATTGAGGGCGGCCGTGGAAGCTCATCCAGAAACAAACACTCAGGCGTTGGGACCAAAGCTTGACCAAAGTTTGAAGTAGCCATACAACAGTTTTAGCACAAATCGTCATAGTGAAGAACATGCAGAAGAGGGTACCTCATGATTTGACTGATGATCAGCAGCTTGCATGGTTTGACTCTTGCAGCAATTCGCTTGTTTATTTCCAAAATGACCCTTTTTTGACCGTGGGCTCACTGTCGAAGAGAAGTGTTCTTTGTATGATAATCGGAAACGTGGCTTTCTTTTGGTCGACAGACTTGCTCCCCTCCCAACCTTCCCCAACCCAGATCTTTACCCCCAAAAGATCCCCCTGGCCGTTTGGTGGTGCTGTAATGGAGTAATCCATTACAGACTCTTGCAACCTGGTTAGACCATCACGCCAGAGTCCTGTTATTGTGATTTGGAACTGATGCATCAAAAGTTGTAAACATTTTGGCCAGTGGTGGTAAACAGAAAGGGGCCTATCCCGAGAACTAAAAAATAATTTTAATTTTTATAATAAATAGTTTTATATTCTATTTACAAACTCATTCAGCCATAAAATGTTGTACTCAGACCTAGAAAATAATTTTAATTTTCGTAATGAATAGTTTTTACTCCATTATTTGTTCCTGCAAATTATACGTTATCAAATTGAACTACAGACGTAAATTACACCACTAAAATAATTCAACTAAAAAAAATAATTTTAATTTTTGTATCTCAATAAATTGTTTTAATTCCGTAGTTTGTTTTTGTTAGTCCTTGAGCTGATATGCGCTGAGTTATAGTGCGCGGAGTTATCCTTGTGCAAAGCAGTCGTGCAGCGAGTAGTCGGCGTTTGATTGTCGGCACTGGGTAGTCTTGCGCTGAGAAATCGATGAACCTTCGCAAACCACCCGGCAAAAACTGATGCAGTCAAGAATAGAGATCCTGTCCCACCGTCCCTAATCGCCGGACCTGTCTCCTACTGATTACCACTCATTCAGGGCCTTAGATGCATATACTCGCTAGCCGGTGTACACCAATGCTGACTAGGTAAACAATATCCTCCAGCAATTTGTCGACTCCCCTGACCCTAGTTTTTATATTGATTGAATAAATTCACTATCGGATCGTTGGCAACATTGCACATTGTTTCAAATTTGATGAATGATGGCCAAAATATTTTTTGATACTTACGAATATAAAAATGATTAATTATCAATATTTTAGATCAAAATTAATTTTTTAATCTATTTTTTTCTTAAGTATAGTTTAAAAACTAAATTAATAAGTAAATGATACATATTTATTTTAACGAGTTCACAAGCTCAAGAGCTGTCAAAGATTTCTGGATTTGCTTCTTTGACGCTTGTCCGTCCAGCAATTTAGCGACAAAATTCACTGTGTCTTCGCAGCATTTGAGCGGGATATTTGGCGTGTAAAGGCTCTCCACAATATCGAAATATTTCATTTTTACCAAATAAAATATTTTTCGTAATTCATTATATAGTAAAAATAGCTTTGAGAAACATACAAATAATCAATCGATTGTTTTAAAGTTATTGTAAAAGTTATGCATACTACTTTGACAAAACAATGAAAAAGTTAGAACAAATCACTGCGTTAGACCGATAAACTTAATACTGTTCACTAAATTAATCGGTTCCGCAGCAAACCTTTTAGAATATGTCCTATATATCTTAATGCTTTCTTCATTATATAGGTTGTTCGTGCATCTCGGACTATTAAAGTTACATAATTTTCAAGAAATTCACAAAAAATAAGATTTTAAAATTATATATTATATATTATTATACAGCAATCTTTATATCTAGAGCATTAATACTATATATAAATGTATATTTTATTTTTATAAACTTTATTATGTTTGTTTTCAAGAAAAGAAAACATTTAAAAGAAATCTTTTTACATTGCTATAAAAATTAAATACAGGAGAAGTTTTTTTACATTGCTATAAAAATTAAACACAGAAAAAGTTTTTGAAAAAATATTTTAGCATTTCTGATAGATGTGGTTATTATATGGTATTTAAATTAATTGAAATATCATAAAATCATATTTGGCCACGGAAAAGAATACTGTGCATTGTGTAGATTCAAATGGTGCTTACTTTGTCGAATAAAGTTTTGTTTGAGCCGATTTATAACGTATTTAAAGTTTGTGGTCTAAAACGGCCATTTATTTTGTTCTAACTTGATAAATCTATTTCCATTATTACATCTCCTCTTCCATTTGTCTGGCTTGGTTTTTTTACATGAATAAATTTTGATTTATGATGTCTGACTTTTGTTGCTAATGTTTCGGTCATATTTAATGTAAAGACATAATTATTATCCGATCTATAAATTGAACTCTCATTCATGTAGCAATAAGTGTGTACGCATGCGTATAGATGCCTACGAGACGTCTACGTGTCAATAGTTCTGAAAGCTTAGAAACTACTTTGCTTATAGGCCTGGACAAGAGGTTTTATTTTTTCTCGTTTACACGTTTCTGATGTGGAGAATGATAATTCCAACGTGAATATATCCGAAGAATGTTAGTCTCTTCTCTGCAAGAAAAGAGAAGCATTTTCTTTATTAATTTTTGGCTAGTCTTTCCTTTCATCTTATTTTATTGCTGTTATCACACTGTTCAGGGTTTTTTTTTAACATTCTACGAGTATTGATTAAGCAGTATGTATCGGCAATAAAGAATTAGTTTCCAAAGAGATTTAAACTATCATCCAATATCATTGGAAGCCTGTCTAAGATGAGCAGCAGCTTACCGATTAGACTACGGGGCAGACTTTAGTTATACCTACACTCTTCTTTATCCGATTTCTAATCAACACCATACTGTTTGTTTACACCGAGTAGAAGTCAACATCTTAATCAGAAGTTGTCTGAATTACTTTGATGAAGCATTGTTATTTATTTTGACTGGATTTTCTTCAGCTAAGAAATCTATCTATCTGCCTATATAACTGTCTATCCCAGTCTGTTCATAACTATCTATCTATCCACCTATCAATCTACAGGGTGGATGATAATTACCTTCCTTTTAGAAATAAATGTCCTGCACGAAGCCCTGGCCCTACGCCCTGTGATGTCTTCCTGTGGGGGTGGGCAAAGGAGGTGTACCACACCAAACAACAAACCCTGGATCAACTGGAGGAGCGCATTAGACATGTTATGGCCAACAAACCAACGGACTTCCTGTAAAGATCTATCGAGGCCATACCGAAACGCTCACAGGAATTGGCGCCTACGTTGAATTTTAACACAGCAGGCAAATTCTACCACTGTATGGTCCAAAGTAAAGCTATTTTGACAGCAATCAATCAATACATCATAAAGTTATTACCAATTTCCAATAGGGAGTTTCTTTTCATCCACTATCTATCTATCTATATATCTATCTATCTATCTATCTATCTATCTATCTATCTATCTATCTGCTTTATGACCGAGTTGAATATTTCGCTCTGACGCCAGCAGTTAGTCTTTGAACTCAAGTAGAAGCCCGTGTAACTCTTATCGACAAGCAAAATAGAATCAGCATACAGTTCCAATTTTGGCTGCGAATGCTATGTTCACTTATCACTAACACGCTGCGAAAAGTTATGAATTTACAGCCTTGGCGCACTGTTCTCTCGCCAGGTAGCATGTCTCTGGCATGCCACGACGGCTGGTGGGGACAACGGTACGCGAGTGGGCCAACCAGTCTTCCAATACCTAATGCCAAAACGTTCGGCGAGTTTGAACAGATCGATTAATCAGTTCATCTGTCAAGTCACTCAGGGTTTCCCGTGTCTCACCAGATGTTTTACACATATCTCAAAATCACTCCATTTCGCTGAACTTGTTAACCTCCCGCCCTTTTGTTGCACACACACACACACACACACACACACACACACACACACACAAATATATATCAATGATTACATTCTATATAGAAAGGTAGTCATAGAAAGAATGGTATTGTCCGCATCAATTCAGAAATAATATGGTAAGTACGTAAAAAAATCGGTAATTTATATTTTGGGATTTGGTAGGGCGGCTTTAATTTATTTCCAAATTGAATATTCCTTTTTATTTGCACATTCATTCTCTCGTGGAAAAAAAATCTATATGTATGGTAATTTACTTTAAAAAAAAACTCTTTTAAAATCGTGGAATGTTTCCAAACCGTTAAATCTATTGAAGAGAACAAAGTTTGCTTGCCAAGTGATGTTATAAAAATTGCTTCAAAATCGGTTACAAACACCCCCAAAACAAAGATATAGTATTGGCCTTTTCGTATCAAAAAAGAAATATCAATACAGTAGAAATGCCTGTTTCCATCAAAAAAAGAGAACCCAGGGAATACAGTTAACTTTCAACCCAATTTATCAATAGATATATTCAGCTGTAGGTTTCTGTATTGTTTTTTTTTGTTTAAAAAAGCAAGCAACAGCAAAAGCAAAAAGAACCCACCCCCGGCAAAAAACAAAAAGAACAACAACACTGAAACCTATAAGCTAAATATATCTATTGATAAATTGGGGTGAAAGTCAACTGTATTTTCTGATTTTTGTTTTTTATGGAAATAGGCATATCTCCAGGGAATCTATTTCTTTGACCCAGATAGACCAATACAATATCTATGTTTTTAGAGTAGCATCATTGCCCTTCTCTGACCGATCGATATTGAAATACTGATTAGAATAGTACAGCACTGATGGATTCTGTCTTCTTAATGTATTGCTTGTCACTACTACTACTACTACTACTACTACTACTACTACTACTACTACTACTACTACTACTACTACTACTACTACTACTAACTGTGACGAGGAGGGCTACCAATAATAATAATGAACATCCCACTAGCGAAAAAGGAGTACACATCTGAGTAGAGACAATAATGCACTTGGAATTGAACATACGACGAGAGTAAAATAATAAATAAATCACTTTGGAACTCAAACGGATCACCCTATCCAAACCAGGAGACTAGATCTTATTGCCATAAACAAAGATTAGAAAATCTAATAAAACAGTGAATATAACCGTTCCAGTGAAACACAGAGTAAAACCGAAGGCTAGCAACAACATAGTACAGTTTCAAGACCTTGCCCGAAGTGAAGGTTATACCCATGATGATAGAAGCACCGGGAGATATAGCAAAGAGAATAGAATAGTTAAGGACCCGGAAAAGAATTAAGACGATGCGAACCACAGCACTGTTAAAGTCGGCGAGAATGGTAAGAAAAGTGCCGGAGATTTGAAGTTCGTGTTGTCACCTAATCCTCAGTGAGAGCTACTTGATTCCTCGAGTGTAATGAAGCATACGACTGAGCAGGAACAGTCATGCTCTGGAAATTATACAAACGAATTGGACACGACCAGGTAATCAAATGGTATCAGACTTGCATCCCATACCTTGGGAGTAAGTCTCCTTTACCAATTTGGCAAGGGAAACCTCGTTGAGTAAGCAGCATAATTCTGTAGTCCCTATGCCACCATACATTCCTTTGATTCTTTACGCCATCTTTGTTTTAATGCCCAGTAATAGCAGTCTTAATCTATTTTTACCTGTGATGAACGTCGACAAGTCAATGAATGCCAAAATCACTTTCTTTCAGACCAAAATGAAAACGGTTGAAAGCGTTCAGAAGAAAGGAAGGAAAGAGAGTTGGCAAAGAAAGAGGAATATGTTTTCTTTTTTTTACGTCACACTACGTTATATTATTCTTTTTTTAAATCAATTCTCGAAATAGAAAAATGTGACTTAAGAAAGCTTTCGTACTTTAAGAAGATATGACATTTTTTAAAAACATATTTCATATTGTTGGCGTAGAGCTATGGGGAACACACATAGATGCACACTTAGATACAAACAAAAATGTAGCAAGAGTCGAGAAAACCAGTGAGTGTCTATAATCAGAGTCTATTAAAGAGAAATCTCTTAACAGCTTTACGTTATTCTTTAAAAGAAAATAGATTGGAAACAAATAGTTTTATTACAGAAACAAATGTTGAAAAATGCTGTCAAAAATTGTGTAAACAGTCGTTGTTTACACAATTTTTGACAGCATTTTTCAACATTTGTTTCTGTAATAAAACTATTTGTTTCCAATCTATTTTCTTTTAAAGAATAATGTAAAGCTGTTAAGAGGTTTTGAACAGAGTATGTTCTTTTCTTGTTAATTTTTATTTTTAGATGAGGCATCTTCTCTATTATCGTATTACTATTATTATCTTACTCAAATTCATTATTGTTGCTTTCTATCACAACATTCACAACATTCTGCTTAGCTGGCTTGCAAATAAATGGTAAGGGATAGGTTATTTGTAATATTGGGAATAATTTTAATGAAATAAAGAAATTGTTTATTTGAATTGCAAGAACTAATCGTGTCAGATTCATTTTGACAATTGATTTTATCGATTCATAAACATTTGTATTTTAGCTCTTGGGTTGCAAGAATCTGTAATCGTTCGTGCTCGATCATGTGGAAGATATTTACTAAATTTAGCCTAAACTGACTCAAGGCAACAATAGCTGGGCATTTTAATGAGGATCGAACTCACTGAACTAGCAAATAATCGCGAATAGCTTGCACGCCGTCGCTCTACGTCAGGCACCATAAATATACAGTAAAGATCAACATCATAACACTAATAATGGTGGTCGAGGGAGGTTATTCACTAAGTATAGCTTAGTCTTCGGCCATACTAGTGAGACAACAAGTGACGATCGAACTGACGTCATTAACGAATTGGTCTACGAGACTAGATTGCTAATCATAACGATATTTGCTAAGGTTAGCTTCGTAAGGCACTAGGCCAAATGTGGGAAATGGGAGAGAGGGAGATTGTATTATGTCAATCTTCTCAGTGGGAAGGGCCTACCTAGAAAATCAGCATTCGAAATCATGGCCTTTTGCTTGGTCTTTAACACCGCCCCCCTGGCACTGATGGGAAATACTTAAGTATTTCAGTCACTTTGTTCTTCTCTAGACCATAGTAGTGGAGCACTCAGGGAGGCGCGAACTCACTTTACTAGCGTATTGGTCTAAGAGACTAGCTTGGTAATAATCGCTCTGTGGGAGGCGGCTTGCTCGGTTGTATGGTACAGGTTTTTCGAAAGTTCGCTTTTACGGATAAAGGCGGAAGGCGAAAATAGCATACAGGATTTGTCTTGCAGAGAGCCGTTATAGAAGCAACGCCTATCTTCTTCCCCAACATTCTTTCTCCTATCAATTAAAAGCAATCGCTTCTTCACTTTACGCCATTTCGGTTTACGAAAGGTTTTTATAGGAACACTCTACTTTTGGGTAGCAGGAAAGCCTGTAGAGCAAGTGTGCTTGTGTTCCTTTCAGTAGAATGTTTAATTTTGACTTTTTAAATGTGCCATTGGCACGCGGCTGTATATGAACTTTTTAAACATTCACAGAACACAAACAAAAATACAACTAACAATATACTTCTAGTTATTATCATCTTATTATTGTTGCTTTTTATCACATTTATTATTTTATTAATGGTTTTACCCCATCCTATTATTGTTGCTTTTTATCCAAACATTCCAGGTTGATAAAATCTTTGCCCATTAGAGCAAACAGCGCAAAATTAGAAATAAAGGAATAGTTCCCGACGAGACTTGAACTCGAATTCCACACCTCAGTAGCCTGTCTTTGGTGAATGTCTCCTTAACCACTCGGGTCATGGAAGCGTCGGTGTTAAATAGAAGTGAACAATTAATAGTAAAAAAAAATCCAAATAAATAAAAATAAATGGCGGTGGAAAACGAATAATAACAATTGCCTAATTTTAAATGTTGATATAAAATAATTATGAAATTAGGGACCCTGACTATGAGGGTAACAGCTTTCTGCTGTTATTTCTGGAGCAAATAAAGTAGTCATGGGTGAGTGGTTTTCCCGAGTACTCACTCATCCACCATTATGGCTTGCTAGTGACGAGACATTTCGTCAAGATATCAGGCGGTGAGACAGAGCACAGGGAATAGTAGATTCATGCCTTCCCCAAAGGCATCAGTGCAACCTCAACTGAAATTTGAACTAGATTCTGTTTTCCATTTGAAGGAGCCTATTTAAAACAAAATATGGCGTCATGTTCAGAATAACTTCATATGTAATACAGATTAGAAACCGTCAACCAAAACAGTCAGCATAGGTTTCTTCAGTTTTCAAGTGTGTCTGGCTGGCTATGTATGTATGTATGTATAACAGGATTTTAGTGGGGTCATTTGTTGTAAATCTATGCTAAAGTGGTCCCTTAGCTTTTGTCCGGTAGTGTTCATTTTTGTTTCTTTGAAAATTTGGACTTTTTTAGTGATCACTATTCAACAAAAGGTGAGCGAAATAATTTATTAATTTTCCAATTTTCTATTGATCACCCTCAACATGGCCTGCTGCCAAAAGACGTTGGTCACGTGACGGTTTCTATTGAGTGACTAAACTAGACATGTACATATTTTACGTATTTATTGATTAGAAGAGCGTGTTAACAGATTCAGATTGTTCACAAAGCATGTTCTCTGCAACCCGGTTCGAATAGAAAGAAAAAAACAAAACAATAATCAATCAAATGTCTGATACGTGACTCCAAAACTAGATGGGAGAACTTCCCAATTTCTAATTAACTACTGGCCAGTAATGACGGCACTTGTGATTGCAAATTTTTAAAACTTTCTTTCAGACAGAGGTTATCAAGCGAGGAGGTTTAATTAAGACTAGAGTGAATTTAAAAAAAATAAAGACAAATCAAAACTCAGCACTAAAACACTCTTCCCTGATAAAGTAATGACTTGATTAAAATTAAATTATTTCGTTTGCACGATCTTTTGCAGAAAGTACATCGTGTAAAATATGAGGTGATCAAAATAATTCGTGCAGTTCCCATTTTTGCTTTTTTTATCAACTTAAAAAAACGATGAATAATTTGAATAGCAACAATCTGCAAGCATTTTCAGCAACATGATACCTACACACATAATTTATTACCAAACTTCTTCCAAAACAGTATACCTACAGTAGTATTGGGGTAAACCAACATAATGACCCAAATGTTGATTGTGAGAGTGTGTCTACTGTACGAATTTAAACTTGGAACAAAAGCAACAGAAGCGGTTCGTAGAATATATACAACGTTTGATGAAGGTAAAGTTAGTGACTTTACTGCTCAAAAGAGTCATCCGAAGATGGAATCCTCTCAGCTGATTCCGGCGTGTCGTTCCTTAACTGACCAATTCCAGTCTGATACACCAACTGTTAATGGTCAAAGGGGTTTCAAATGGGGACGACCAGCCAAGTCCTACCTTCTGTCCCTGGGAGAACTGGTGGCTTTATCACGCATACATATAACGCGATGCTATGTTACCAAATAAAATAAAATCTCTATTGGTTGTTACATTTACACCCGAATTATGGTATAGTGATTAGCGATCAAATCTCATGAATCATTGATAATTAATTCCTCACTCAGAGCTCAATTAAAGTGGCCTTTTGTGAACAAATATTTACTGGTTATTTAATCAGTTAATCACTCATTTTTCAAATTTTCTATGCGCAAGAAGAAAAGATAAGTTTTCTTGGAGTTTATTTGTCACCATAGGAGCGAGCCATCTTTGCAACTCTAATTTAGTTCTGCCCCAAGCCAAGCAAATTCCACAAATGCTTTCGACTCGAACAATGTTTACAACCCATAGTATTGTATTGAATTGTATACTCTCTCTCTATTGTCTAAATATTGTTTACTGACCTAAATCCAATCGAAAATGTGTGGCATTATTTGAAAATTGCTGTTCACAAACGGAAGCCATCGAATCTGTCCGATTTGGAACGATTGGAACGAAAATATCAGTTTGAGACCAGCAGAAGCCTTATTGAAGGCTACACAAAACGTCTATTAGTAATGATCAGTGCCAAAGGAGCCTCAACTAAGTATGAGGAGGAGGAGGAGGAGGAGGAGAACAAAGCCACACACTTTCTCAAATATATATACGGTTAAGGTATAGATAGATAGGTAAATACGAATCAGATAATTATTATCGGGTTGCGTGCAATCGCAGACCCAACACTATTATTACGAAATTATAAATCACCCAGATTTTTATTTAATTCTGTGTTAGCGCATTTTGAGGCTACCTTAATGTAATACCCCTGGCTACAATGCACCGTTTAGGAGAAGAAGAACAGAGCCACAAACTTTCTTTCACAAATATATATTAGATTAAGATACAGACAGATAGATAGACGCAGACCCCACACCGTTATCATTATGTGGCAAATCGCTCAGACCTTTTTGCGCACTTTAAGTTAGCGCATTTTAGGGGTGCCTTAATTCAATACCCCTGGCTACAATGCACGGTTTAGGAGGAGAAGAAGCCACAAACA
>VCCN01004469.1:2407744-2418943 GCA_006491835.1 Architeuthis dux | reverse complement strand
AAAAAAACGTTTTTCTGTTTGTTCTATTCCAATGCGTCATTCAAACAAGTTAACTGATTCACCTTTATTTCTTTGCTAGTTCACGCGTTTTCCTTCAAAAGATCCTCTAATTCATCAGTGTTCAAGTTCTGTAAGTTTTCCAGAGCTTTCTTTATCTTAGAGCACAATATCTCTTTTTAAAACTACTACCACTATGTACCCACTGCATCATTACCATAATACTCAGTGATACATTGCCTAGCCTCCGCTACACTTCCCCCAAAATGAAACATGAACAGTAAACAGTGTTTTATGTTCATTTTATATCCAGTCATGATTTTCCACAATATCTAACTACAATCGAAGAAATCTACCTGTCTGCTTGTCTGTGTGTATACATTGCGATTACTCAACAACAGGATATTGTACGAAGTTAACAATTCGCCAGATATCTTTCACAGCACACAAGAAATCTAATAAAAATAAATATTTAGATTATAGATCTTTTATCTAAAATTATAGATATAAAGTTAGATATAAAATATCAGAATTGGCAATAGATCTAAGTTTATAAATAAAAATATCTAAATTTGCATACTTCGAAGCCGTAGTTTCATACGACAGACGTAAAGTTACTTTACATGACAATTATGGCAGGCTGCTCCACACACTATAAAGTCCGGCCGTTCCAAACATGCACCTTTAGAAAATCATAAAGAATATGCATGCAAAAGCAATAAAAAGCTGAATAAACTTCAAAGACATTTCTTTTTAGATTTCCCTAACATTATGCGACGCTCTGGCCTTTAGTCTCAACCTAATATTAAGTAATCGAAGAAGTTTTAACGACAAAAGCATTTGAGATCAATACTCTCATATAACGTAAAAATCAGGAATCAAACGAGTTCTGTCATGTGCTCAAGTCAGTGGAAATCAGCTTCAAACATGGCCGTCTGCACTCCAATTCATTATCAACTGTGAAAACGCTCGTTGTTTGTGTCACTACTTGTTCTTTGCACATTTGTGAATTGATGTGACGTTCGTAATAGGCAGACAAGAGAGAGAGAGGGGGGATAGAGAGAGGGGGGTCGAAAGAGAAGAGAGAGAGAGGGGGGTCGACAGAGAATGGAGAGAGAGAGAGAGAGAGGGGGGTCGACAGAGAATATATAGAGAGAGCGAGAAAAAGAGAGCAGAAGAGAGAGGTGGGAAAGAAAAAAAGAGAGTGAAATTGGTACTAATTGGTTTCGCACTTCGAGCAAAAAATCGATTTCAGAAAAACAAACGGGAGTGAATTTTTAATGCGTCCAAATTGAACATTAAGACCCAGTTTTGAATATTGAATACAAATAATGCTATTAGTATGAATTTGCCAAGACTACTTCGCAAGCATCTTCATTTGTTTGCCTTCTGAACTATTTCATTTTCATTTTTCTGGCGCAGTTTTCCTCCTCCTCAGAATCAATCGACTGTTCTCTACAAACTCTCTTCCAACGCCAAAATCTATCACAAAGACGTCTGTCATTTGTGATAGATCCATATCTTTCTAACCAAGGGAACACCGGTGAAGTTTAACGGGTTCAATGGAAGGTTTCAGATTTAGTGCAGTGGTCAGGGTAAGACAATTCCTAGAACATCCATGCGCAGGCACCAGATGTGGGAATTACATCCCCCCTTAGAGCAAGATTCAGCATTCCAGAACACAACAGACATTCTGGGTCACGTTGGGTCCTTACTGGTCAGACGGTTTTTGTCTGAACTTTAAAAAAAATGACCAGTTGTTTTAATCAGTGTATAGAGGATACTTCTGAATCGTCTTTGTGGCTTTGTTTTATCCTAACGTTTCGGTCGCGCACACTCTGGCCTTCCTCAGATGTATGTTGTATTTTGGAATGTAGAACTTTACCCTTTCATTTCAAAACAAAACAGACCCACAAAGAAGGCTGGAAAGTACAGCGGTCGAAATATGGTGGCGAACAACCAAAAAGACGAGGAAATTAGTCCGAACTGACCAAAATAAGTTTTCTCTACTTTAGTGTTTATTTACAAATAGTTTGTTATTCATTTGAACCTAATAGTACACTGAACTAGTTGTCTCCGTTTTATATTATCGTGAGTACTTGTTATTTTCCATATAGGGTAGAACTTGCTATATAGCAATACATCTTTAGTTTGTCAAACCATTGTTAGTGAATTTGTTCCCAACTAAAATCAAAATGAAAGGTCCTCCCATATGACAAGTCATATTGCTAAATTTTTGTTTCTATTTTAAACAATATGGGATTTGTTCATTGGAGATGATTCATTGTTTTTGTAGAAATTGAAGGCTTTTACGGGGCTAAGGTGCTGACCCAACCCTCCGCATTTCTCAAACGGGCTTTGGACTTTCAGAGGACTCCTTAGATGGACTGATGGATGGATTTTTTCTTTCAGAGGACTTCCTTAGATGGACTGCCTTACAGTGACCAAAGGCTCCAACTATTCTGTTATTTACCAATAGTGGATTCATGCTTTTCCCAGGGGCATTAGTGCGAAGTGAACGAAAGCAGCCTCGACCAAAACTTGAACTCGGTTCGCCGATTCGGTTCTCTGTGCCGGTACTCACTTTTTAGAGCGATATTTAGCCTTTGCTAGTGGTTCACTCCTCACAGGGTGTCCCCACTAGCCATACTAGTCCTTCATAAATATCTACACATCGTGCTTGCTGTAGAGATATGGCTAGCAAGGTAGTTTCGCAGACCATTGTTTGTTTGATCATTACTGGGTGCCTTACTGATTGGGGCCTGTGATAGACTAACATTGGCTTAGGTCATTGAGAGGTAGTTAGTGTCCTTGTCACTCAAGCTGTTTTTTCATTGAGGACTTCGGGAATGTGGCTTTGAAGTGAAGTTAGCGTTGTCTATAAAATATTTGCCGAATCTACCAGAACGCCTGTCGCGATGCATTGGTTAGTGAGCTAATCTGTTGATATCACAAACCTTCGATAGTGAGATTGATTCTTACTGGATGGATCTAAAAACCACTTGGGTTGTTTTATCTACCACAGAAAGAGATAGTATGGAGACAGAACTAGAGATACACAGAGAGAAAGGTAGAAAGGAAAAGAATCATCATCAGCAGCATTATCATCATCATCAGCAGCCTTTTAATGTCCGTCGTTGGACATAGACCTACCCCCAAGATTCGCCAATATCTCCTGAACCTGTCTATATCTGCACGCCATCTAATTTTCTGCCGGCTGCAATTCCAATTCCTCATATGATCCAGGGATTATTTTGTCATGTATTAGTCCGAAATATGGCAAATCGAAACTTACACAGTTACATCGGAGCTATGTATGATTTTGATCCAGTTTTTAGTTAGTAGCGTTGGCGGGTCGTTTTTACGTTCTACGACAAGTAAGTAAGCAGCATGGATTGGAAATAAAGAATTGGCTTCCGACGTGATTTGAACTCGCATCTCATATCCACGTTGCGAGTCGTAGTGTCTGACATTATTGCAACATGGCCTGCCCATTGCCATTTGAGTTTTCTAATGGATTCTATGATATATCTGACTCCTGTTTTTCTCTAATATACTGTGCTGTCTTGTGATCTTTCCATCTGATGTTAATCATGATCCTCTCTTGGGCAGGTTGAATGATTCTTAGTTTGAGAGCTAACAGAGTATAATCGGAGAGAGTATAGCGTAGAAAGGTAAACGGGGCATACCATGATCTTTTGTGGTGGGATACACACTTGTCACGTACAGGTTTTTCACTCAGACTTAGAAACTATTCATTCAGTAGTGTTCCCACCACTCTTCCGGAGGACAAAATGTAGGATTCGGTACATATAGACATACATTTTTAAAATCCTATGTATAATAAACATATTACATAATAAACTAAGGATTCTTTTTAATTTTCCTTAGATCATACCTTAATATTCAACGTTCTTATGCAGTAAATGTACAATCAAAAACAGTCTTCAGGCAAAAAATATGAATTGAATATGAATTTTTACAGCGAGATTTCAGGTTTACTGATGATAGACTGATATATACTTATATTAGACTCGATAAGAATAATGTTAATTAAACCATAAATATTTAAATTATTTTTTCGAAAGAACTCTTTGCGTGATCACATCCTGATTTTACAGATATCTTAACGAAAATATATTTTATGATTATCAGTCCCAGATAAAATCCTGTTGCCATCACAATCCACCATTAATGGAACCGAAAAATGCTGTAAAACGTAAGGTTTATATGCATACATATATTTATTTACAAGTTTAGTTAAGAGTGAAAATAATTATCTCCGAATCATTCCGAACCACCGTTACTATGTCACTACCGTCATCACATTCGTCGTCTTTTTCTTTCATTCTTTCTTTCTTTCACACGCAAGCACAGGCACAGACCCTCCACACCACACACACCTATGTATATGGTGTGTGGATGAAGAATATATTCAGTGAAAATAAAAGATTACTCTACCAATATAAAAGCAATAAGAATTATGAAGTAGTTCGACTCCGTCCCTGGTTCGCCATATCAAATTTACAGTTTCTAGCAGCCGACCTAGCAATATGTCTGCCTGTCTTTCCACGAGACCTTTCACCAATGACTACCTACAGGTGAGCATTAACTTGACCAATTGCAGGGCAAAGCCAGGAAAAGACCAAAGGGCATTAACTCCATTTCAGATAATCATCTGCTGTAACAATTTTGGCAATCGATTTGCGTATCTCTACTTTGAATATGTTATTAATGCGTAAAATGAGGAACGCCCATAGTCCTCCTAATAACCTATCTGCTCAGGTCAAGTTTGGTGCCAGCCAAACCCTGAGGATATTCTTAAGACTGGAAATAGGAACGAGAAATAAATTAAACCTGGGTTTTAACTGGATGAGCCTGAAGAAACTGTTGTCATCATTGTAACAAAAGTGTCGCTTCGTTAAGTCTGACTTAAAAGTTTACTTAAGCGTATGGTTGGATTGCTTTTATCTACCACCTGGAGACAGAATGAGAGATACACGGAGAGAAAGGTAGGTTTAAAAAATATAATTAGAGAGAGTGCAATGTGGGAAGATAGAGGGGAAGGAATATGATCTTGGGTTAACCTGACTCGGTTACCTATAGAATGGCTGTTTCCGGTTAAATCTAGCAATAAAACTGGCTATTCCCGGTTTTAGTCAAGCAGATATCATATTAGGTGTTTTACTTTGGCGTGTGTGTGTGGGGGGTGTTATGATTATGGTTTTGACATATTGGTTAGTGTTAGTAGGGTGGGGTTAGGTTATGACTTAGTTTTTTTTATTACAAAAGATTTAATTTTAAGAAGCAAGGCGAAACAATCAAACAAACAATCGTTGCATAACGAATAAAACAATTTTGTTTTCAGTCATAGAAGAAGCTGTAATTTATTTTAATTATAATTTATTTTAAAGAAAGGATTATTCTATTTTAAATCAAAGAAGAAACAATGGAATTTAATTAATTTTAATTATGTAACGAAAAAAACAAAAGACTGAGTAGTGCCGATGGTTCTAAACAAAGTATTGATCTGCCATTAATGTTATAATTAAATTAAAAGTTGGATTTTTGTTTTGTATCATGCTTCTCATGTTACCCGCACTTAACCATTCTGTAGCTAACCGTATTAAAAACCCACCAGAGCAAGAATTACCTGATCTTTTATAGAACGATATGCACTTGTATTTGTCTACAGGTTTTCCATTATTTATAAGACGTTTTCACCCTTCTGAATTACCAATTAATCCGTTTGGCCATTTCGAATTACTTGTTCCATGGCCGAATCAGGTCGGCCTATATGTGCTCAACACTTTATTGCATCTCATAAATAAACCACTAAAACTAAATGTTGCTAACACTTTGTGCATGCATACACGCACAAACAAATCTACACACAAACACATGCACATTTCTATAGGTGTGTGATTTCTTCCTTTGACAACGCCCACGCCAGCCTTTCTCCTTTCTTCCTTTATTTCAATTAAACTATTTTACACAGCAATAAGCAAGCACAGCTTCCATTACGAAAATCCATATATTTCAAAGTTTATAGGACTGTAAACATTGATTGTCTCGCAGTCTGCATAAGTCAATTCGTGTTCGTCATTTGTCATAGAGAGAATCGCCTAAGCATGAAATTCGAACAGACATTGTCCCTGTTTCGTTTGATTGTGCACGGCGGATCCGTCATGTGGAGCCATTAGATCAACTTCGTCGCTATGATGTAGCTGAGAACTGTTTGTATAATAGGAATCGTGGCGAGTCAAACAAGTTCACGACTTCGATGACGCAGTAGATGCCCTAGTGTTGATAACCGTTACGATTTTTAGATGCGCTATGCTTCTCTAGCAGCGATCGTTGTCACTGACTGACTATCTGACAAGGCGACATATCAACATATCGCACGTAACATTGTAATGGCGTAATATAGGAATATTTGTTTATTCTCTATTTAAAATCAATTCTCGAAATCAAACTGTGACATGAGGTTGCATTCGTTTTTTAAGAAGCTATGGCATTTTTTAACATATCTGATATCGCGGTGTTTATTTTTTAAACATTTAACTGTTAAGTATTTAAATAACACATCTATGGTCTGACCTTCAGGCTTGTTTTAGTTGTTTGAGGAAGTTTCGCTTTTCAGTAGGTACATTGTACATTGAAAACTAATAACAAAGGTTGCAAGTTGTCAGAAAAGCGTTACTGACACACACACACACACACACACACACAATACATACATACACACACACACACACACACACATATATATATATATAATGTATATGCATTACACATGATTTCATTATAAAAATGCATTGAAATACAGAAAGAAATAATGCAAGAGCTACTGACAGAATAAGATTATTATATGTATGATATTATGTTATACAGAGCGATTTATACAGGTCATTCTGGAGGTCATACACACGGGCGTGGATTATTATCGAGTCTCTAAACGCTTCTATGACTATGAGCAATGTGCCTTTCAGTCTGCAAGGCGCAGAATAGAATGTATAGACTGATATGCGAAAATGCCTTTTATTTGATCCAAGTTCAAATCCTAGTGGCCTTACTCGTTCAACACAGCTAAAAGAAGTATGATAATTAAATTGAACTTTCAAGGGATTCGAATACATACAAGTTCATGGAATAGTATTGTGGTTTGAACTTTATCGATTTACTGTGTGAAACTGGACATCTAGAGCGACTACTTTTTAGCGATGCTTATCGTTCTCGTGTTGGAAACCAGCCGCTAGTATAGTGAGTTTGATCCTCTCTAGGTTCCCCATGATTGTGGCCCTATGACAGGTTATCTAAGATTAGTACATATCAACCTAACCGTGGCCTGTTTTAGAGGAGTGGTTAGCAAACTAGCCATTGTAGTTCAAACCTCACTGGGTGCTCCACTTACGTGGCCTTGTGATGGAATAAGCCAGGGGTAGGGAACCGTTTCATGTTTAAAGGCCACATTGAAATTTAAGGCCACACTCAAGATAGCTTTAGTACGGTTATAGCAAAATCTAAAGTTTTAAACGTTTGGTTAATAATCTATGTCCTAATTTAATTAGTATATACTACTTAAAAGAAATGGAAAACTTTAATAACCTTTCAATGATTCTTTTGAGATTGCTTTTTGCGAAAAAGCCTTGGGATATCAAGGCCGCATTCAAGATAGAATGAAGCTTCTGTGCAATTCTAAAGTTCCAAATTCGAATTCTGCATCATAGAAAATGGATGATTTGACACCGAGATCATCTATATCAGCCTTGTTTACGCAACCTTATAGAAATTCCAATTTTCATTCCAGTTATGGCGTCCATCTTGAATTTTCAATTTTCAATGACTTGCATGTATTATCCAAATGGCAATTGCCCAAAACTATGTATGGTAAATAAATCCAACTAATTATGTCCTCAATATAACATTATATACATTGCCGATAGGAAAATTGATTTAAAAACAGTTGTTTTGAAATGGCTCCCATGGGCAACATATTGAAAATTTATGATGGCTTCATATCCAAATTCTTTTGGAATGCCCTTGGCTATAAGTGTACCAAATGTTATGCTTTTATCACAAAATGCACAATTGGCTTGACATTTTCAGCTAAGCGGCTCCAGTATAACTGGCATTCGCACTTCTATTTATATAAAATAACAGCTTACTCTATGTAATTATAGGCTGAGCACAGAACTCTGAAAGAAATACAGGTATTCCCCACATTTCGAAACTTTATTTTACGCCTATTCATAGCTTTTACGAAATAAAAGGCGAAAAGCGAAAATAGCCAGCCGCTATAGAGGCAGAGTGCTATTTCTTCCTCTCACTCATACACCCCAGTCTCCCGTGCCTCCCATTAACCCAACTTCCGATGACTCAGCCTAACATACCATCATAATCATTTCTGGGGTCTGGAAACGTGCAAAAAAGATTTTCCCCATATAAATTAATGGTAATTGTTTCTTTGCTTTACGCCATTTCGGCTCTACGAACGCTCTACTTTCGGATAGCGAGGGTAACTGATTTATTTATTATCTCTGAATTTACGAATCCTCATTTGATTGGCTGAAAGATAAGCGATATACATTTGAAATGCATCATTGCAATAGAAGAATGGGAAAAGAAATAAAGCAAGAACCATAAGTTCAACGATGCGTCCACCATCCATAGTAGTAGTAGCATACGTAGCAGTAGTAACAGAGAAAGTAGTCTCTCTCTGAGTCAATTGATTCTGATACTTGTAAAATATTGCGTTATGGAAATATTCTTTGAGTAGTATTTTCAATAAAAATTGTAAATGACGATTTTGGGCGTTTTTTTGGCGATTTTTATTTTTTTTTAAATTAAAGAATGCGTACCTCGGACATTCTATTATGGCATCATAGCAGCTGTAGATGTCCTCTCAATGACATCACACCTTTTAATGACATCACACCTCTTCCTTCCTCTTTATGTTGTTTAACGCGCTCGTAACCGACGACCAAAAAGTGTCTTATTGAGATGCGTTTGGATGCATCTAAAAAAGTAACCTAAATGGCGTTTTCAGTTGGCTCAGGTAACCTTATCTTGTGATCATACGTGCAAATAATCAAATTATAAAGTTCCAAGAGTAGTAGAAGAAATAACAGGCTTTCTGCCAATGTGCCTCTTACTTGAAAAATAAACTGATTCGTCTACAGAAACTCTCTTCGAAATAAAGGAGTTCTATTGAAAGGCTTCTAATTGAAACTAAGAGATTTCTCCCAGTTTCAACATTTGTATTCATTCTTGCAGGGCCCAGCGTTTCCCTACAGATGTTAATCTAATTGCAAACACATTTCCAGGCGAATTGTTTACATTCTAGGACTCGTTCCAAGAACTTTGAATTCTTTCTTTTACTTAGAATGGTTTCCATTTTATTGATTCGACGGGAAAAAAGGTCAAGAAACATTCGACATCTCCTTGCCTTTCTTGAATAAATTCCAAGAAAACATGGCGCAGGAAATCAAATTCACTTTCAGTAGAGAATGCACTTTTCCCCTGTTAGTCTAACGAACTTCAGGCACAAGCCACACACAAGAGAAAACCTTTTTCATCAACTTATACGTGCATACATTATATACACTTTTTCTAGCGCCTAAATGTATGTACTTAGCTACATGCTCATGACCACAAACATCTACACACTCATATACATACATATTTGCATGCACACGTTATTTTATGTTCGGAGGATTCTAACTTACAGGCCTACATATAATAAATAATACAGATATCCTCCGAAAGTTCGTTTTACGCCAATTTTTCGCTTTAACAAAAAAAGCCGAAAAGCGAACATAACGATTATTGTGCAGCAAGACGTTAAACAGGCAGTGTGCACCGTGTTCCTCTCTCTCCTACACCCCAATCTCCTGTACCTCTCACCACGAAATTATAGAGAATTCCCACCATGATTCGGAGATGATGATAATAATAATATTAATCGATAACTATCAACTTTGTATACCACAATTACTGGGAAGAGTCACACTAGATGACGTAAAATACAGCAGGGGTATGTACAATGTACATAAGTCAATGATGGCCAAACTGAGCATAGTTCCGACCAATTCACCATATTCCGGCTAAGCCATTGCGGGAGATGAGAAAACGATACTGAATACCAGCATGCATTAATGAATGATTATTGCCTAAATACAGCAAACCTCGATTGTAAATTATAAATTAAAAGGTCAATAATGCATGATACATGAGGTGCAAATGCGGTGGCGAACCGAAATCTGGTTTGGTATAAATCAAATGATGTGTCGTCAGGAGGCCAGCCATTGTAAGCAAGTAGCTAGAGGAAAATTGCATTTCGAGATATGCTGTTATGTTATACTAAAAAGCGAATGCAAGATACAACTCCATGGGCATAGTATCTTGTACATAGTTTCATTTTTGTTATTCCACAGGACTATGTTTATTGAAGCACTGTCAATTATTGACAAACCGGGCTGGTGCAGGGACAAACTCCACTCCTATTTCTATTCCGAAGGAAGATGATTACTGCAAACTTTGTATTGTATTATTAAAAAAAAAATAATAACATACATTTTCGTAAATATGTAAGACTTGTCAGTTTGGCTCTGTTGGTAAGAGAGTCACCTACCGATCAATTTCAAATCACGGTAAGGAGATGCTAATCTATTTATCAGTTTTGTTTAACGTGCCGGAACAGACAAACAGTGAAGAGTTTACTCCCCTGAATTACGTGAGGTGTTTTCCCTGTTTTTGTTCAGCCTTGGACTGGAGTTTTACAATAATTTTAACTAGTATTTCTTTCATCTTATTTCTCTTGCTTTTTACCGCAGACTCCTGACCGTCGTTTTTAGTAAGCAGCGTTGATCAGAAACTAATGACCGTAGAATGGCGGTCTCAGAGTTTCAATAAAAAGGCAACTGAAATAAGATAAAAGAAATAATGTGTTTAAGAGTATTGGACTGTTAATCTGTGTGCCAATGTTTAGGTAAAGTAAGATGCACAGTAATAACATCAAGAGTTTTCTGTTTAACACTTGCAGGTTTTGTTCAGAATAATGTTGTTCAGAATAATGTAATGGTAGCTAATATTCCAATCCAAGTGCAAACCCATTGAAGAAAAAGAATCAAAACTAATATATGTGTTCCCTAGGAAGTGTAAATACCAACCAGGGATAGCATTATAAGTATGTATAGAAAA
>VCCN01004469.1:2384042-2394268 GCA_006491835.1 Architeuthis dux | reverse complement strand
TGTCTGATCCCAGGATAACCTTTTCGTGGGAGGATATCATAATAGCGTGAGACGTACATACATAGCCAGCCAGCCAGACCAACTTAAAAACTGCAAGAAACCGTTGACAGTTTTGGTGACAGTTTTGCTTGACGGTTTCCAATAGGTAAGATTTTTAGCTGGTAATTTTCCCTTTATTTGAATTGAACGGGAAATGTTATTTTTTGTATCTGATAATGGAGAAGAGATTGTCTTATACACAATGGAACAGGCTTCCGGTATCTTATGGAACGGGAATTTAATAACAACGCTAGATCAAGATGGGAATTGAAAAATAACGACACAGTGCATAATAGAACTGGGGCCGATTGGAATTGATCGAATATGGATTTGTACAGAATGGACATGTCCGCAGGGCCAATAAAATACCAATAGAAACAGCAATGTTGTTATTGAGACAATTCAAGGAGAAAAGTGTTTCCCATAAGCTTATAGAAACTGTCTGGGTTTGATTGGACACGATTTTTGAGGGAATACGACCAAAATGTGTTTCTATATAACTAATATTGGAATAAAGAAAAGAAAAAAAAGAAATGAAATAAAGTTGAAATCAATTGTAAGAAGGGATATAGACATGACTTAATAATCTCGTGAGCTGTAAGTCTTGGTTTCTCGTAAAACCCTGGATTGGGGTGCCTTAGAGGAATTTTTGTGTTTCACTTCAATGAATATAATAATACATACACAAATAATAGAACTCAGTATTGATGAAGTTTAGAACTGTGAGCAAATATATTCGAAACTATCAGCTTCTACAAATTGTACTTTTAGCTTACAGTTATGTGGCAGGAGTTGATTCCTTTCTCTCTCTCGCTTACGATTTCAGCTGTATAGAAGCTGAAGCAAAGATATCTATTACCAATAACAATTGCCCTAATCAATATATAACCACCACCCTAATCCTATATTCTTTAATTTATAAATTTTTTTAAATTACGCTCCATTTACTTTTCGTTATGAGAACAAATGCAAGCAGCTAGAAGCAACGAGAAGCACAGCAAAGAACCGCTGTACATCACGAATCCCAACGTGGATGCCCAGTGATCATATGCAGAATTGTGGCCGGCAAAAAAATAAGATTGCGTGACGATTTAGAGAGGCTCAGGAGATACTGGCGCCGCGACGCCCACGATCTGGCGGATCTTGGAAAGGTCTATTTCCAACGACGAATGTTTAAAAGGCTGCTGCTGCTCATGATGACGCTGCTGCTGCTGATGATGATGATGATGAACGATTGCTCTGATCAATGAATAACGCTAACCCTCGATTTAATTAATCATCACAAACATCTGCATAGAAGCTTTTTAAAATTGCATTCCCTTTGCTCCCCGTTGCTTCTTGTATTTTAACACGACCGGGGAAAATCTGTGTATGATTCCTCCTATTATAGCGTATGAGTATAGTGTATGATTCCTGCTGTATGGTTTATTATAGTGCATGGCCCCACCTTGTATAGTGTATAATTCCAGCTGAATGATTTCATATAGTGTATGATTCCCCCTTGTATAGTGTATGATTCCAAATGAATGATTTCATATAGTATATGATTTCCCCTTGTATAGTGTATGATTCCAAATGAATGATTTCTTATAGTGTATGATTACCCCTTGTATAGTGTATAAGTCTAGCTGAATGATTACTTAGTGTGTATGATTCTAATGTATGATTTTGGCGGAATGATTCCTTTCTCACGTTTCCACTTTCGAATCTAGGTTCTGTCAGTCTGCCTAGAGCAGTGGTCCACAACCCTTTATTTTTCTAATACTACAATTAATTTTTTAATATTACAATTACATATTTTAAGTCTTTGGGCACACAACTTTTTCCACCATGTTTTCCCATCCTTTTTAGACCATGGAAAATTTGCCGGATTAAAATCTGACTGTGAAACCAAACAATATATGGAAAAAGAAAGCAAAAAAAACCCAACATATTTAAATACGGTTCTGATACTTATGTTGCAAAGTGTATCGAATTCGTATATTGCAGACTATTGGTGTGTTGCGCAGTTTCATTGACAGTATGCAACACAGCGGTAGGATGAAGGTGAAATGACGACAAAGAATACAAATAGAGGATAAAGCGAAAGATACACACACACATGCACGCCACAAACATATAAATATACATACACTCATGCATACACGTGCGTTTGTGGTATGTATGTGCATGGATGTATATGTGTGTATGTGGAATATGAGTGTAAGTGTATATGTGTGCAATCGGGGCGTGCGCGGGTAGTATATTTGTATGTGCGTGCGTTGGTATTTTGCATGTGGTATGTGTGTGCATGTGTGTATCTGCATATGTGTATGTTTGTGACGTGAATATGTATGCGTATGTGTGTATTTGAATTTTCGATACTGTAGTAATTAAAATAATAAACTCTATTAGAGCAGCGCCTTTGCAACACCGTCTTTTCAAGGTCTTACTAGAAGATACTGAAAATAAACCCATCCGACCTTATTTTACATATAGAAGTACGATGGCATAGTAAAGAAAAAGTTCTGAAAAAATTTGCAAGCCTGATTGAAGAGATACAAATGTTTCTCCAATCCATAAATCAAAACTATGATCAACTATGCGACTTTAGCTGGTTGGTAGATGTGGGTTTTATCACAGACAACACGGAAAAATTAAATTCTTTAAACTTCAGGGAAACAAATAGCTAGAATGATAGGCTCTATGAATTCATTTAAAGCAAAAAGTCTTTCACACATTTCCCAAATATGGAGAAAATGATAGGTAACAGTGACTTTAACCCGTCACCATTTCAGGAGCAATTTGAAACAAGATTTGAATGTTTTACTATCATGGAGCCAATGATCACATTTGTATTAAATCCTTTTACTTGCCACGTAAATATAACAGATATAGCTACAGTCATTGCCAGACTCATTCAAGTAAAAACACAAAATCTGGAACTGCAGAATGACATTGTGCTAAAATCATTTGTAACAGATGAGAACTTTTGGAGTTTGGTTGGTTGAAAGCGAAAATTCCTTTCCTAAAAAGTGCAGCATACAAGATAAAACCGCTTTTCGGATCCACCTACCTTTGCGAATCACTGTTTTGAATAAGAATTTAATAAAATCTCGTCTTACCGATGAGCATCTTGATGATTGTTTACGAACAGCAATATCATCCTACTCTCTTAACTATGAGACATTGGTCAATGAAATTCAGTGGCCCAAATCACATTGGCTGTAATATTTTCAGGGCCAGATTTCATTACAAAATATTTTATCATCTCAGAATGCCACAATGCAAGGAATTAGGATCCTGAGATGCTAAGGAATTCGAAATTTTCTCCCCTGGGGGCTTACAGCGCCCCACACCCAGCTGCATTTGGCCTGGTTACTTCTTTGTCCTCCAAACATTTTCCCCTTGTTACAGCCCTTTTTATGCATTATTTTAGATAGGGATTTTAGTTTGAGGTCTTTGATTCAGTTTTGTTTTGTGCATTATGCTCATTATTTTACATAGGGACTGCATGTTATATCGTCCATAATGTTCATTATTAAGTCAAAACTATAAACTTGCCATGATGTTTTTTTCATAATAAATATGACAAATAAACAATTTCTAAAAGCTTGCTGTTTCGCAGTAATTTGTTTTGTGCATTATCTTAAATAGGAATTAAATAGTATTATGTATTTTTTATTATTAAGTCCAAATATAAATTTGACTTGAAAAGTAAATGGCGCCCGCCGCACTTCTGGTAATCGTGAAAGTGCTCTTCGACACAAAAAGGTTGGGAACCTCTGGTCTAGAGAATCGGCAAAGCCTTAGCTTTTAACGGGGCTCGAACGCCGACCTTTGGTACTGGTGGGAAATATAAAACTATTTCAGCCACGGGGCAGGTTACACATTGATATTTACTAAGCGTAAAGAAAGTAATGGTCTGCGAAACTAAGTGTATTAACCATAACGACCACGACAAGGCGCCCCAGCTTTTCAAAAGTTCGCTTTACTTTCGCTTTTACAAACAACACGAAAAGCGAAAATAGCATTTAGCATTTGTTTTGCAGTAAGCCGTTATAGAGGCAGCGCGCGCCTTCTTCCACTCCCAGTCTCCTGTACTCCCCATTACCACCCCAACCTCAGACGACTTAACTTAACATACCATCATCATCATTTGTGGATCTGGGGACGCTCAACAATGTTTCCCATATAAATTAATGGCAATCTATTTCTCACTTTACACCATTTCGGCTTACGAAAGTTTTAACGATAACGCTCTACAGATGTGTGAATGCATTTGTAATAAGTACCAGTCCTTTTGGTAACTCGCGTTTCTTGTCTAAGACTATTAGACAGGGTAAAAAGCCCAACTATCTAAGCAACTGCCTAACCTAATTTAAAGCTGAAATTCATGCTTTGGGTCATGAGGATCGATTTAAGACCAGACAACAATTCTAAAAATTACCAAAAGTCCTATGATTGAAGACGTCATCAAAGCGGCCTAAATCTTCTATAAAATGTAGATATCTTCGGACATAAGGGTCACAATAATATATCTAGACAGAGCGAAGTAAGACCGATCAAATGGCATCATTTTGAGAAATTATTAATACGGCAGAGTTTCTATTTTTAGATTATGACGTAATCATCTTTTTATGTGTTTATCATCAGTCTTACTACATAAAGTTTGCTCTAGCAAAACTGAAAGTTACTGAGACTGATCTCGACGCTGAAATAAAGACGTTTCGCAAGCGTTTTTCTACCAAGAACCCGAATTATTCGTGATAAGTCTGCTTTCATCGTTAATGAGCTTTAAGAAGGTGTAAAGAACATAGACGAACAGGGGTTGTTAATACGTGCCAATGAGCACATACCTAGAAGAAAAGAAGAAAATAATCCAAGAATTCTAGGAAACTCCAGCTTTCTTCCCAGATGATAAATACCGCTAAATCCTTGCAAATACGCAATTGCAGCTCTACATGGCTGCGACTGAACGAGGGAAACAATGGCCTTTAAGTCCGAACACTACAGAGTCTATACACTGCCATCTACTATACTATGTATGACTTTATTGAGAAGAATGAATATGATTATTCTAAAACAAATTCCCACATTAAAGCTATAAAGATTTGATCTCTAGCAAGCAATTGGTAGAGCCTAATCGCAAAGTCCAAAGCAAGTAGTTATGGGGCTTATCATTCATAGAACTTTCTGAAACATCAGTTCATCACGTGAATTATCATCGTCTCTATAATTTGTCATAGGAGGAGGTCCAACACGTTTCCCAATATAGAACGGTACTACCTCTGCCTACACTGTCATACCTCCGTCTATATTGTCACAGATATCAAGTTGCTCCATTTGTTACCCGATTTTAATGATAAACTCCTTCTCTTTAGTTGGTAGTTGTAATACAATCTTGATTGCATCGTGAGTGGTGCTTGCACTTGTCATTGTTTCCCGACTTCCGTCGGTGTTGTCTGGAGTACTATGTGTACAAACACATTTATTTTACAAAAGCAGTTGCCTCGAAGAGACCATTCATGACCATGCCATGTTTTGCGTCGTTATGTCTTGGTAAGAAATGGCGTGATTGCATTTGTGAAGCATATTTGCAACTTCCTTGCTGCCGGTCATTCCTTGAATGACAAGCCCAATAACTACTTGCTTTGGACTAGGCTCGCTTGTGATAAGGCTCTCCCAATCGTTTGCTAGAGACCAAATCTTTATAGCTTTAATGTGGGAATGTATTTTAAAATAACCATATTCATTCTTCTCAGCAAAATCATAAATAGTATAGTAAATGGCCTTGTATAGAATCTGCAGTGGTTCATTTCTATCAGTTCGTTCGGAGTGAAACGCCATTGTTTCCCCCGTTCAGTTGAACTCTGCAACTGTCTTCGGACCATTTTACCAAATGATCTAGCCAAATCATCATCCCCCAAGCCGCAGCCATTTAGAGCTGCAATTGCGTATTTGCAAGGATTCACCGGTATTTTCTATCTGGGAAGAAAGTTAGATTTTCCTAGATTTCTTGGATTACTTTTTATTTTCTACTAGATATGTGCTCATTGACACGTATTAACAATTACCAATCGTCGCCTATGTTCTTTACATCTTCTAAAAGATCATTAAGAAGGAAAGCAGACTTATCAGTAATAATTCTGGTTCTTAGGTAGAAAAACGCTTGCAGAACATCTATAAATCGGTCTCAGTAACTTGCAGTTTTGCTAGAGGAAACTTTATGTAGCAAGACTGATGATAAAAAACAATAAGAAATGATTACGTCACAATCTAAAATAGTATTGTCAAACTATACATCATTTGATAGGTCTTACTTCGTTCTATTCAGATATGCAATTTATATCTGATTGTGACTTATATGTCCGAAGATATTGACAGTCTAACGAAAATACGTTTTTTTACGTCATCAACCATTTGACTTCCGGTAATTTCTCAAAATTTGATATGATAGGTCTTACTTTGCTCTGTCTAGATAAGCAATCTGTATCTGATTGTGAACTTTATGTCCGAAGATATCTACATTTAAAATAAAAGTTAGGCCCCTTTGATGACGTCATCAATGATGTGATTGTTGTCTGGTCTTAAATTGATCCTCATGACCCAAAGTACGAATTTCAACTTTAAAAAGTTAGGTTAGGCAGTTGCTTAGACGGTTTTAGCTATTTACCATGTCTATATATTCCACCTGCTCAATCCAATGTGGTGCAATGCAAAGACATAGTTTTTGGAAGCACGATTTTTCTGGGAGCGTATTCTTCTCATGAAATTTAGCGTTTACAAACTGGATTTTCCTTGCAAAGCACACTGGCAGCAAATGTATCCACCTAGGTTCACGCTTAGATCATATTATAAAAATCTCTTGAGAGTCAAATATATCTGTAATTCCGCTTCCATGATGATGAGACTAGCCCTTGTCAATGTTGACAATATGTGCAACATCTTCTCACAGTTATTACTGCCTGAGCGGTAGTTATGGTTAACCCAAATGCTCACTCACTCTCCCACTTTCTCCGCCAGTCATCGTGACATACCAGAAAGACATTTTTTGTCTGCAAAAGGTATTAGAGTGCCATAATTTGAACACGGTTCGCCGGTTCCGTTTACCGTATTGATAACCATTATGCTATCTTCACTTTCATACCAATCAAGCAATCTATTGAAAATTTACATGACTATTTCCTTTAAATCGATGATTAAAATCGGTATATTTCGCATTAATCGGCTTTTTGACTGAATTCTTCGTTTACACTTTAGAGCAGCTCTGTAACTAGCTAAGGTCGATTTATTTCAAATGTCCTCGTGTTCAATATCAATGTATTGATTGTTATTAATCCTCCTATTATTACTCGTGCAAATCATTGATTATGGGTTTGTCTAGGCGCGGGATGCCAGTCCCTACAATCTTGTTACCTGGCAGTGGTGTAACATTCAGTAAACCACTATTGATTTCTTTGGTATCACAGATCGTCCAGAAACGCCCCAGAAAGTACACATCATTTATGCCTAGGGTTGCCATAACTGAATATTAAAAAAAAAATAGGAAGTTCTGGAAGACCCCCGCCCGACACTCACTTTGGTGCTATGTAACCTTGGAGCATAATAATTAATTTTGCAGGCTTTTGAAGAATTTTAAAAAATTCCATCCTGATGAAGATTTCGTGATTGAAATGGAGGACACGCCCTGGAAAATACGGACGTATATAACCCTATTTAAGATTGACATCATGTTATTCTAGATTTAGGAGTAAAATAGGAAGTGTTATTTTGGCATCATTTTATTTTATATTTAAAATTAAAAAAAGAACTTTCATATTGAAATCATTTTATTGTATATCTGGGAGTAAAATATAAAGTTTTAGATTGAAATAATTTCATTTTATATTTAATGCTAGAATAGGATCTTTTAATTGACCTTTTATTTTATATCAAATAAAGATGATGCTTACTTTTGATACACACACATACACTTACACGCATAATATTACACACACTATAATACACACGCATGCACCCTTACACATAGCACACAAAACGTATAAACAAACACAGAACATACACACTCAAAACACAGTCAAATGCACCTAGAAAAACACTCACACAAATTCATAACACTTTCACAAACACAGACATATACAACACACACACGATACTCACAATCATATAACACACACAACTCGCAAAACTTGCATACACACAAATACACATAGAACGCGAACACACAGCAATTCACACAGACTAACAGAACACTTACAACCCCCACACACAATTACACACAACTCACATATTCAAAATACACACATGAATACACACAAAACATATGCAATTCACACACTCAAAACATACATAAAACTATCAAATGCATAAAAAACCCACACAACATATACAAGCTACAGACACAAACACAATTCGTACACACTCGAAACACACAAAACAGCACATGCAGACCACATAACGCATGCAACGCCCACCCACAAACACACACGACTGACCCACACTCCAAATGCATGCTCAACACACGCATGCACAAAAAGCACAATCTACCATTGTAACATATACTGCACATGGAACCAGCACACAACACACATTTATGTATACAAAAAACACCTATATATATACAAGGTGGATGAGAATTAGAAATTATATGTAACTTAAAGCCCGGATCCTACGCCCTATGACTTCCTCCTGTGGGTATGGGCGAAGAAGGAGGTGTACCGAACCAAACAACAAACTCTGGATCAACTGGAGGAGAGCATCCGACATGTTATGGCCAACATACCGCCGCCCCCCCTGCAAAGGTATATCAAGGACATACCGAAATTAGTGGACAACGCTGGTGCCTACCTTTACTTTCAACACAACAGGCAGATTCTACCATTGCATGGTCCAAAGTAAAGCTAGTTTGACTACAATCGACCAATAAATAATAAAGATATTATCAATTTCCAATAGGGAATTTCTTTTCATCCACCCTGTATATCAACACATAAAAGTTAGCTGGAAAGAAAAATCAATACATAAGAAGTAGAGAGTGATATATAAAGAAATGGTCAGTTTAGAAGAGCTCAGGATAGATCAATCAATAAAGCGATAGACCGATGCAGAAAAGAAAAAGATGATCAAAGTTGTGTACGCTAAATAACGCTTACCCTTCCTTACTCTCCATCCACTCACATCACCGTGAGCGTGTCAACGGAATTCTCCATTTCAGTGCTCATCCACTCGTGTGTGAGACGAATGTTAATGAAGAGGAAACGTAACAAGTCTCAACTGTCTTTCTTCGGACTTTGCTATCAACTTAGTTATTCAACATTCTTGCCCCCCAATTTAGCAGCTTAGAAGTCACGCATTACTCTCCACTTGTACTTCGTGACATTAAGTGAAACCAGTTTTCCTTTCCTCTCACTAACGATTCAAGGACAGCACGCGTCAGACAATCCCAACGACACACACAAAAACAGACGGCGTTCGGATCTCATTTGCGATCTTGGAGGAAAAAAATTATATGAAATCAATGAAACGTTTCAGTTTGAATACAATCTTGACTGAAGTTTTCTTTAAACGAGGTGTGTAACCATTTTATATTGGGCTAATTTCCCGTCTTAAAAATACTAAGCCGTGGAGAACATTGAAACGCTGTAATCCTCGGAGAAACCTTAAAAATCATTTATGGCTGATCATGAGTAGAGAGAACGAGTCCACACCAACTTTCATACATTAGAATGAAGTCAACATAAAAGGCGGGGAACAGTACTGGAGAATAAAACGACTGAAGGAATCAGCTCACATACTATGCTGAAATCATCGATCAGCAGGCCAATGATAGATATCAATAGCAATAAAAAAGACAAAAACAAACGCTGAATTTGTGGTTCCAAAAATATGACCCCAAAATAGGAGTGCTGGTGAAATTCACTGCTTGTGAAGTTATGGGGAAGAGCACGGTTTCGGCGGGTTGGTCAACGAAGGACAGTTTTAAGGCTCACATGAACAGGCACAGGCACAGTGACATGTATGGGAATGGATGCGTATGCCAACTAAGAACAAGGTTCAACCTTCCAAAATACAACAGAGGAAGGCAGGGGTTTTCAGGAGCCGATATTTTGTGATAGAAAACATCAACAACTGTTGAAATTCTCTTTATAACGATCTATATATGTATATACCTTCACAATTCAAAGACTTTGGACTGTGTACTCGAA